>JAPTYQ010000030.1:22613246-22638164 GCA_029814465.1 Ostorhinchus cyanosoma | reverse complement strand
TATCTATCTATCTATCTATCTATCTATCTATCTATCTATCTATCTATCTATCTATCTATCTATCTATCTATCTTTGGATATCTATGGTATTATTATTTAATAATACTTTAATCCCAGAAGTGGAACATTTAGTCAGGAATGTGCCTTTCATTTTCACAAAGCCTGTAATTTTGGAGAAGAATGAGGTTTAGTGGCGTAACTACACCGTAAAGATAAACATTGTAATCCTGTAATTGGATCCGTACTCTTGACAGAAAAGGACACTGAGAAATGGAACAACTACTGCCTGTTACTTTGCCACCATACACACAGATGCCTCTCTCCTGCTTGGCAAGATTGCAAGTAAGTGTCACCCTGAATATAAAATAAAATGAGTTGTGATATATAGCTATAAAGGCTGTAAAGTACTCAGACCATACTTGTGGGTGGTTGTGAAGTCACTAGTCTCGTTCCAGTAATGTGCTTTGTTTGACTGATGTAAAGAAAACTTGAAATATCAAATCTTGTCAGATGAAACTCTGCAACTGAAACATGAGAAGTGTCTTCACAGCTAAAAATGACACTTCTACAATCAGCAAATTCTTTGCTCTGTTGAGGACAGAATAGCTCTATTCATGGCCTCAGAAGTTAAAATATACATATATTTGCTCACTATCCTTATCATCCTGGTGTCATTGTTGCACAATACTGAAAATGCACATATAAACGATGGAAAATGGTCTGGTGGCGTCTACCGTAGATGCAGTCCTTTCATGTTATCAGGGTCATTCAACCTTAAACTTTGTCCTGTTCTGAGCAGCTGTGTTGTAGAATGTTTACTGTGAGCGTGCTGACTTTCATTTGCATTTTGAGGCTGCATTTAAAGCATGTGGACCTTACAGACCCAGCAAAAGATGGAAAAACATCATTTATGTTACTTTCAATTCCCACACATATATAAAAATACACTTAAAATGCAGCACAGTTTTTATATGAGTTTTATACAAGTCTCATTAGGTTAGGAAACTTTCTCAGTACTTGAGTGACCAAACTTCCCAAATGAGATCTGTATTAAAATAACAACACGTGATGGTCTGGAAGATAATCAAAACATGCACACCTAAACCTGTTTAGATGTTACTGAAGCCAGGAATAATCTTATTTAATCTAGTGGGTGTATCAAATGTGTCACAAACTAAGCACAAACTAACCTCACTTATTCTTGTCCTGATTCATATATTTGGAAGGTGTGGCTGTCATTTAAGATCCTAGTGAACAACTAATTCCAAAGCTGCTGTTTGCCTTGTTTATTATTTTCCCAACAACTACCCGGCTGACATTTTACTGGCTCATGTTTGCTTTCACATGCTTTTTTTTTTTTAGCTCACTTAATTCTCTCTTTCTTCATGTACACCTCCATTACTTTATAAGACAAACACTGCAAAAGCCATTATTGTTATTGTTTTTTATGTTTGCATTAATTTGCCTCTAAAGCCTCAAGCTTAGTATTTTTATGCTTTATTTCCTCTTATAAATAGGATCCGATAAGCATAAAAAGGAAGCATAAAATAGTTTTTCAAGAAATGATTCCCTCATATGAGAACTATAGGCTTTTTACATAGGCTTGTACTGTAGGCGCTAGGCATGATGGGTAATCAATTCATTCACCTCTCTTCTCATTCTGGAACAGAGTTGATCTAAACCCATCACTTTAATCTTTATGCTTTCCAGTAAATTGATATTTTTTTCTTAGAAATGAGAAGTTTCAATGCATCACATTAGTTAATTAATTTGTTGTATCTGAAACATATAAATGGATAATAATTTCATTAATTATCCTGTGGAGGAGTCTTAACTTTTTTGCTTAAAGCCAGGTAGTGCCTTTTTTTTTTGCACATTTTTTTTGTATAATGTTAGTGTGTCACCAGTTTGTGACAAAGATATTAAAAACCTTTATTTCAGTGCCTGTTAAATCTTTAAATGCAATGTGTTGTGCTTGTATTTACACTAGAAGACATTTTTAAAAAGTGTTGATTCATAAGGAGAACAATGAGAAGAATCAACTACAAGATGCAATATTTTCACAATCACAAGAGTCAAGCTTATATCCCATGTATGGCTTCAAATTGCAATAACTTTTGTTTTATTTTCTATTAATTAATGAGTTGACTATCTTCTTGATTACTTGATGTATCTATAAAATATCATAAGAGTACGAAAAGTCCAAGATGGCATTCTTAAATGTCATGTAGGATCTACACCATTCATAGTATTAAAGAAGAATTAAAAAAAAAACCTGTAACTATATAAACTTAAGAAGCTAGAATCACTTAATTTTGACTACTCTTTTTAAAAAATGTTTCAAAATGATCAATAGATCATCAGAATAGTGTGGCAATGGCAGTCGATGTGTGCAATCTCAAAACAAACATGGCTAACTCATGACTCATTGCATGCTTTAATCTCATTTCTACAGTCTGTATCCACATGGTAACTGAACATGATGACGTCTAAATGCTGTAGATCCGTTAGTGATGTTATTAAACACAAGTTTCTTCCATCAAGTCATGTTGATCTAAGTCAAATATATTGTATTCATTTATGCCCCAAATAGATTCTCAAGAACTGGATTGTCATGACCATTAGGATTATGGCCCAAAAACTGAGTAGGAAGTTAGTGAGAAAATAAATGACACAGGGATACCAGTTACTTTTTAGCCCTTTGCTCTGTCTTTGTTAATGGAGAGGTTAAAGGAACTAAACATTTGTATCTGTGTGTGAAAGAATTCCTGAATCCACCTGTGTATTTAGTTTATATTTATGAGGTATGTGTGTCATAGTATTTCATACAATGTGATTTAAAGACTCAGAATGGCATGTAAATGATACCATAAAGGACAAACAGATGATGAATCACATGATTTAATACAATCTGTTTGTGATTTTGTGCCACTTTAACAATTAAAGATGTATGACTAATTCTTTGTAGTTGACAGAGTGAGAGGGAACTAATGTACTATATGTGTCACATAAAGACCACAAGGAAAATATGAAAATGTGTCAAACTCCTCACATTATTCTTTTACATCCTTCAGATGACTTTGGGCAACGTGCTTTGGTGGGAAAGGTGTGTATGGACAGGAACAATTCTGTGAAGCATTACAGAGAGACCATGCAGGAGTCTCAAGATGAAACCTGTCGGTGCGTATCAAATTTAAAGGATATCCACCAGTATTATGTGTTTTGGAAAATCTGTTTGCACACATAGTATAATTATATTCATCTCATTTTCTGTCTGCAGAGGACATTGATAATCTCTGAATTTTAAAGAAAGATGTTCATGTATATTAGAGAAAATGTAGATTCATCTCTGAAATCTATGTATTCATCCACTTTGCACGAGAATAAATGTCTAAAACATCAGTTGTAACTTTAACAATACAGGAAATTGATTAGAAAGTTAATGTTTAACACTTGCGTAAGATGGATCACCATATATGTTTAATGATTTATTTTTGCACCCTTAAGGTTCATTGCTGAATTATTGAAGAAGAAGGTGAGACATCACAACAAAATAGAAGCAGTTGAGATCTAATAAACACACCAGATACACATCTGTGTTGTTTTATGTGGACTATTAAAGTCTGTTTGCTTTTAGTACCCTCTTGTGAAGCCAGTGGTGACTCCCCGCTTCGCTCCATCTTGCACAGGTGCTTTGCTTGGACAACTGGGAGCAATTGCTAAGAATAACAATCTGCACATTCAGGTGAGTTTTCTGTGGCAACCAAACCAGGCTACATCCTCAGGGAGCTGTTGCTATAGTCATTGTTTAGTGTGAGACCTCAATAAGTAGATGAGTAGATGTAATGCAGTGCTGTAATAGTTATTATTAAATTGGTTTTAAAGAGAAAAGGAGCTGCTTTTACTCAATAAGAGTAATGTGCATATAGGCCCATGTAAAGGCTTTGTTCATTCTACATATTTTAACTGTTTGGTGTTAATCTACTGCAGTGGAACAGGGTTTCTGAAAGAAAAGAGTGGAAAAATACTTATTATTTCTCATTAGTTCTATTTTAGGTTTTTGTGTATATTTTGGTTATTTCTGTCCTTGCTCCCTTGTATGAGAATGTTTTGTTTTGTTTTCATATATAGAACTTATATACATGATGTAAAATGCTGATAAGATACAGTAATGCTGTCTGAAAATAATGAAAAGATAATTACATAAAAAAAAGAAAAAGAAATCCTGTTAAATTTGTTAATTACCTAATGTGTGACCTTGTTTTTTCCAGAGTCATGTCAGTGAAAACACAGAAGAAGTTAAACTTGTTAAGGAGCTGTTTCCTGACTCCAAGTCTTATACAGATGTCTACTACAAACATAACCTGCTCACAGACAAGGTTTGCACAATTGGCTGCCGGTACACTCAGTTATTTTTGTAGAGAAACATAAATGCTGGTAAAAACAAAACCTGTTTATTTTGCATATTTTCATGCTGAATTTCACAGACAGTTATGGCCCATGGCTGCCATCTCAGCGATGAAGAGTTGGCCTTATTCAGAGAGACAGGAGCATCTTTGTCTCACTGTCCCAACTCCAATATCTCGTAAGTCATGCTTAGTTTTTCTATGCGGCCTTGGATGCAGGCTTGTGAAGCTTTAAAAAGCACAAATATGACATTAAAGTGGCAGTGCTTGATACTTTTTAGTGTCACTGGGTAAAAATACCATAAATACCTTTCAGAATGTTGAAACTGAAATGGACTGAAAGGAAACAAGAGTTCTGCATCCATTCATTACCTGTATTTTCCAGACTGTGTTTTTTTTTTTTTTTCTGCGACGGATCTTTGACTAAATACAGGCATTTGGACACAATTGCTCTACTCTCAAACCTTTATGTGAAAGCTTGGAAAATGACTTCACTTTTCCATAACCGAGTCACACATGAGGTCTATGCTTTTATTTGTACCGTTTATTGTCAATACATATATTGTGTTGACTCAGCTCCTGCAGCCTTACACTAGTCACGTGCTTTCTATTATTTTTATTTTAAATGTCTAAGTTTGACATGCAAAGATTCCGTTCAGGTTCAGGTAACATTATTTATACCTGCAGGTAAATTGGTTTTTCCATCAGCTTATGACATCCTTTTAACATTTTCCCAAAACACATTCAAGTGTATCATGAAACTTCAAATGTGGGTCGACAAAGTATTCAAGATGAGGTAAAAACAGTCACTGTGATAAATGATCAAATAAACCTCTGGACTAAATCTAAGGTTGAAATCGGTTTGAGGAAAGATAAGAACCCAATAAAAATACGTTTGAAACTCCAATCAATACCTCAGAAAGATTCAAATATATGAAATTTATAAATGTTTTTTTTTTGTTTGTTTCTTTGGTTTTCTTACAATCTGTTTCATTTATAAGGACTAAGAAGGATTATTTTGGTTTGGTGCATATTCAAAATAAACTAAACTCAAATTCATAAATAAGTTAAACCATGTGAGAATTTGTCAAATACAAAAATAATGGAAAAAGACTGCCACACATTTACATTAAAATTTTTTTCCTATCATACAGTCATATATCTCTTTCCATGTGTCCAGGTTGTGCAGTGGTGTGTTGAATGTCCGAAACGTCCTGAAACAGAAAGTGAAGCTGGGGCTGGGAACAGGTGAGAGTAGAGATGATAAATATGTACAGGAACATTTTTGATTGTCATAATAAAAAAAATATGGGCTATTTGAATCCCTGCTCCTGGACATAAAGCGTGCTTCAGCCTGCTGTAACAGTGTAATAGGAGCCACTGTGTAGTACTGTTACATAATTATATGGCTTTACAGCTGTTATTTACATGGGGTATACTGTGTCAGCTGAGACGTTTAACATAGCGATCCTCTTTATGTCAGCTGGTCATTTTATTTTACCAGTCACTAATAGAAAATAAACTATTTCTCTATGTTTTAATCTCGAAGGCTGTAAATATCTGAAATTACGATAAGTCATGTATCCACAGTTCTTGTTTTGGTCTGGGTGAAAGGCATGGTTCAGTGGATTTGACCCTCTGGTCTGTGCATTAGATGTGGCGGGGGGTTATTCTACCTCTATGCTGGACGCCGTGAGGAAAGCCCTGGATTCTTCCAAAATCTTGACCATCCAGGACCCAGAACACGACACACTTACCTTTGAGGAGGTGTTCAGGCTGGCAACACTGGGAGGAAGCCAAGGTAGGCCTCAACAGCAGCTGTCACTTGGGAACGGGGGTCGGACTCAGAGGCACTTACAACATGAAGTGTGCTGCCACTTTGTGAACCGTAAAGTCTGGTAACCATAGTTTTTCAGGGTGAAGTGACTCGACAGAATGATCACTGCCCACTCCATGTCACTCTGTATGAAAGTGCAGTTCATTTTAATACATCAGTAGATGTGGGAAAGCATTTTAATTGTTGACTAAGTGTACAGGAGTGCATTAAATCATTTGCTCCACTGTGTGGTTTTGCTTTAGCCTTGTCCCTGGATGACCAGATAGGAAACTTTGAAGTTGGCAAAGACTTCGATGCTCTCAGAGTGAATGTAGCTGCGCCTGGTGGACCCATTGATCTGATCCAGAGCGAGGGACCAAAGGTTGGTGTGATAAAAGTTAAAAACAAGTACATTTACACACAATTTGATCAATGCAATCATCATAATATTTATAATGTTTACAATTTCAGATTCTTTTGGAAAAGTTTCTGAACTTGGGTGAGTGTCTATTTCTGTTTATCCATCCAAAATATTCAGAATTCAATGTACTGCACATTGACCCATAACATGTTTTTAATATTTTTTCCAATATTTCAGGTGATGACCGCAACATAATGGAGGTGTTTGTTGCTGGACGGAAGGTCATACCATTTACAGAGCCAACAGCATAGTAAATATTTTGGTCCTCTATCTACAGATTCACACATCTTTCTGAAAAAATGCACCAGAAAAGTAATTTTGGGAAGAATGTTGTAACTTAGAGGTACAATTTGTGCCCCACAATAATGATCACACAGTACTGTGTTGGCTATGCTTGAATACAATATGTTTGTTAGGTCTTAAAAAAGAAAATGAGGAAGTAATTGGTCTAAATGTTGCACTTTTTGCTTTATATATATATATATATATATATATATACATACACACACATATGAACATATGAAGTCAAACTTGCTAATTAAAAAGACACTTTTTATTAGCTCCTCCTTCATGTATGTACTTTTGTAGATTTTGTATTTACTTGATTATGTACATGTTTTTGCCACAAAATGTCTTTCATTGCATGTTGATGTAAAGTTATATTGCCAGATGTATATGGTGCAATTTTCCATACAATAATAGGATTTTTTTTTTTATCATTGGACTTAAAGCTGCTCGTGCTCATTGGAGCCATAGTGCCTGACTTGATTATCTCAGTGGATTAATTATATTGTCATGCTGGTGTAAATGGAAAACCAAATGATCAAAACAATAGAATCTACTATTATAATCACATCTGATTCAGTTTTTACACTGTACACTCCTTTCAGTGTTTAAAATCACGTCATATGATTGTATTATAGCATTTGTAATGTTCTCGTGCTTGTTTCAGTCTGGCTTATTCAGGTTGTATTGCAGCATGCAGAATGGGAATCTGGGTTCTCATGTACAAATGCAAATTGTTACTGTTCCAGTTTAAGCCCTTGATTTGCCTCATAATCCACATCCTTGTTTGTCTCAGTGGAAAGTGAACTTGGTGCCTTATTAACTGAATCACTGATTTTGTCATATGTCTGTCATGCTGGCCTGGAGCAGTAGCTGAACTGTATAATGAAATAGTTTTACAAAGATGTTTGATTTATACTTCTGAAGTAATTTATGGTTCTGTGTGTATGTAATCATTCTAAAGTTTCTTATAGACTGATTGAATGGGACTAAACCTACAATGTATGCTTATCTCGATGAAATACAGTGTATGTAAGATGACTAGATGAAATTTTTATTATCTCTGCCAATGATGTTATGCTTTCATTACCATATAAGCCTTGTTGAAGAAATGAATAAAGGACCCTCCAGGCCTCAGTGTCTTACCGTATGAAAATAATGTAATATACTAAGTGCTCAAGAGGCTGTTATACATTCATCAGTGTTGACTACATACAGAGGTTCAGTGAACTGTGTACTTTGAGCCACCCTTACTATGTGCTCTATGGTACTGGGTGACCTGGGTCAAACTATGGTGAGGTAAGATAAAGCCAAGGAACTTACAAACATGTGCAAATGGCATAAATTACTCAATTTCTGAAGGATGGTCTAAAAGATGGCGGACTAGATGAGGGTCAGTTGAGGATAATCATTGCATTTCAAGTTGTGTAATGTGAACATATTCCAACACATATAATAATTAGATTTTTAGAACACATAACAATTAGATTTTTTTTATTTCTCTCAGCTAAAACATTCCTGGTGGAGGGTAGGGCTTTGCCTAAGGCTGAACCAGTTACATGTTGGAACATAAACATTGGGGTGACTGTAGGGATTTTTCTTTGTGTCTGAATTACAGAATTTTAAGGCCTTGGTAGACTTATTGATATGTGATATCATGTGAGCTTGTCATAAAAAACACACGCACAAAGTCTTGATTTAAAGCTGTGTTTTATTGTGTAGTTTTATTATCCAGAATAAAGAGGAAAGGTGAGAAATAATTAGGAGTGGCTGATGAGTCATTCTTCCCACCAGTCTGTGGCTCATTTAACTTATTATCTTTACCATACGAGTTTGACCGCTGACAAGGTCCCAGAAGAGACACTTAGGGACAATTACTGCCATATCCTACTGACAATACTATCAAACTCTTCACGCAATATAGACAGCTGAACTACCTTCAATAATAAGTGGTGCCAGACACAACAAACATTTTACCTGATTCGCCCGATCTCATATCATTGAAAAACACATTTTTAGTTACCTTGACCTTGACCTTTGACCCACATTCACCAAAATTTAATGGGATCTATTCTGGACCACCTCACACCTTTCCTGAAAATTTCATAGAAATTGGTCCAGTAGTTTTTGCTTTTTAGTTGTTTTTTATTTTTAGTGTTTAGGGTTTTTTTTAGATAGTTTTTAGTTGTTACTGACAAACAAACAAGCAGACAAAAACAAAAACAAACCCAAAAAAAACCGAACCAAAAATAATACCCTCACCTCTTCTTCGGGTGACAGGGTAATAAGGGGTCACAGCCACTAGAGGGTGACACTAAACTTCAAATATCACTGTCATGAAGTCAATGTATGTTGTACCAAACCATGCAAAAGTATACAATGTTTAATTCATAGTAATACGGTGGCGCATTGCATTCACATAATAATAATTTTTTTGCGAGGTTATCTGAGTAACTATCTCATAATTTTGAGATATTATCTCGTAATTGTGAGATAATATCTCATAATTATGAGATAGCCTCGCAAAAAAAATATTATTTTGTGAATGCAAGGCGCCACCGTAAAATTATACAGTATGCAGCAACAGAACAGTTAAAGTGATGGTGCATGTAGCAGCAGCATGAGCAGCTGTAACAGTGAAGACAGATATTAAAGTTGACATTGAAAATAAATATACGTACTGAACAACAAAAGGTTGTGCAGATTAAACCTGGGAAATGATATCTCAATTATATACTAAACCCACACAATAGCAGGACAAACAGCAAAAACTGTACAGTGTACTCTCATACATTATCTTTGACACATTACCTAGGCGTTAAAGCCGTGCCCTAAATATCGTCTTTCAAGATTTAAGAATCTCTCAGATTGTCCACTGTCTTTGCACCAGTCAAATAAATCTTATAATCCGTTACTATGCAGTCTTATTTGCAGGCTTTTTACTCAATGGCTAAGATTCAAGGCTTCTTCAGCGACAACCTGAGAGGAAGTTGTGCCTGAGAAACAAGACGCAGGGCGATATTAGTCCCACTGCAATGAGGAAGTGTTACAAAGGAGAAGAGTGTCGTCGAACTAGTTGTTGCACATTTCGTACAGATTTAACAGCTCTCTTGTTAAAAACACAGTATATTTATAGCATATGTCTAAAACATTCTTTCGTTTGACAGGTAAGTATGATAGAAATATCTCCTTCTACCTGTTCCTTTCTTTCTCAGTTCAGTCAGCTAACTCTCCACCTTCATGTCTTTTGTAAAAGTAATCCATAAATAAGACAATATTTATATAAATAATTCCCACGTGTAGTTTTGCATAATAGCTCAATAATCGCTGCCAGAAGACAACTTTGGATTTCACTTTGTTGGAATGTTAAGAATGAGGAGGATCCTTGTGGTTGTCAGTGACAACCACTTCTGAATGAAATGAAATGTTACTTGGTCTGCTGATATAATCTGGTAAATATGTGTTCTTATTTTCAGCACAGAAGCACCCAAATGCCTCTGTTTGGAAGAGGGAAAAAGGGCCTTGAGCCCAGACAGAAAAAGATGAGGAGCCGCAGGACGAGAGATGAAGATGGTCATCTACCATCACTGACAAGGCTGTGTCTGCTTAATCTGGCAGACAACATGAAGGAGCTGTGGGTGAAGGACTATGCTGAAAACTACTTGGACAAGTATTCATTTAGATACATCATGGGGCCCTTCAATTTACTGCGTGAGTTTGCCAGATTGTTGTGAATGTCAAAAACAGGTTAAAAAGGTCAGATTTGTCTAAGTCAAGTGTTTCACCTTATATATACATAACAAAAGTCTATTCGTAAAGCATTATTTGTAGTTTGTTGAGAGTATGTTTTGTGTGTGCTTTTGTATATCTCCACTTTAGGTGAATTATTTAGATTATGATAATGTCTGCTTCTTTTAAAGTATGCATCTGTTTACTTTTTCTCTCTCCTTCTCCCTTCAGCGGGTGAACTGGTTGAAGAGTTAACATTGCTGTTGTGCTCCAGAAAACAGTTATCTCGACCGGCCCTACATCTCCTCCTGGTCCCACAGCTCCGCAGTCTGTCTCTAGAAGGCTGTCCTGGTCTGGTCTCCTCTGCACTCTGTGCCCAGATTGCTGCACGTTGCCAGGTTAGGAAGAAACTACCTCCTCCATTCACATGCTGTTATATCCTAGTACATTCTCATATGACTTCCTTTTGATATTCTTTGTACCTCAGGTCCATCTTTGGTGTTGTTATTAGACCTTAGGTCACTATTATTATTACACTTTTATCTGAGTTACTGGTTTTGAGTTATAGTGAGGTACCACATTTATTTTGCACCATCATAACTGTCTCAAAAACAGAAACATTAAACATAAGTTCCATGTCGTTTTGCACTGCTTGAGAGTTGACTGGCACACCCATAATGTTGTCTCATGGTACCCTTTCAAAATTATCAGTAATTTATTTGTATTTGTATTTAGTTTTTGTTTATTTAAGCTAATTTTGTCAAGTCTGCAGTGTGCTATTTTTGTTTATCAAGCCTAAAATCAGTAAAGTAGTTTTCTTTCTTCTTTAGGTTACAGTATCTTTATAAACTATTTTATGACACTATATTCTATATACTACTACTATATACTGCACTATTCTGCTTATACTATAGTGGTGGCACACAATAATAGAAAGCCTTTTAAATTGTAAACTTAAATCACAATTATTTGGCTATTTATTAATTTTCAACTACAATTCCACAGTCCTTGTTATGTATTCTGTTTTTCACCTCAGGGTCTTTACAGTCTGGACCTATCTGGAGCCCAGCAACTACCTTCAAAAACTCTGTCTGAAACTCTCTGCCATTTACCATCTCTGCGCTCGCTCTCCCTGGCCGGGACCCCTTGTGACAGAGGTGTAATTAGAGTAGTTGCCAAACACTGCCATTTTCTACGCCACCTAGATGTGTCTCGCTGCCATCTCCTTTCCCCTGCTGCACTACTTGTCCTTGGAGGTGGAGCTTTCTGCTTGTCATCTAGCAGTCCTTCTGGTTCATCTTTTTGTAGCACATTTGCCTCACCATCTCCTCTATCCCCTTCCTGCTCTGAACCCTCCACCTCCTCCTTTTCTACACCCCCATCCCCTCTCCCCCTCCGGAGTCTGGTGGCGCTGGATATTGGTTTTGGGGAACAAGAGGCAGACCCTGTAGCTGTGGCCACCTACCTCCTTCTCACACTGCCCTACTTGGAGAAGGTGGCTTTGGAGGGTATTGGACAGGCTTGCTCTCTTATCCAGCACAGAGAGTTTGACCAGACAGATGAGTTCACTGACAGAGAAGGAGTTCCTCGGATGGAGAAAGTGTGGAAGGAGTGCAGGCGTAGGCAGGGTATGGGTAGGTGGAAGAAGAAGGAGGCAACTATAACAGATGAAGAGGAGTCGGAGCAGGTATTGTATGAGGGTCACAGTAGTGAGAGTGATGAAGATGCAGTAACAGATCAAGAGCCAAATTGCATTCATGAGCAAGCAGACGACAAAAGAGGCGGGGGATCAGGTGAGGACTGCTTGACCCTGATGCTAAGGGAGGTCCAGGGCTTGTCCTGTGATTCTCTGGATAGTGTAAGATGTTTATGCCCACACATCAGCACCATATCTGTGAACATTGATGGCTGTAAGGATGCTGGAACAAGAAGAAGAAATGGGTCTCTGTTAGCGAGAGGCCTCCAGACCTGGTCAGGTCAGCTGCAGAGCCTCTCAGTACAGTACTCAGGCCCTATGGAGGTTCTGTTTCATGCTGTTAATGTCACTGGCTCGTCCCTGGTCTCTCTCACCTTGGAAGGGGTGAAAACCAGTTCTCACACCCCTCTACTGCAGGTCATCCGAGTCTGTCCTAGACTCAGAAATCTGCACATCACCGCTGACCCTCCCGCCCTAGTAGTGGAAGAAGAAGACATGGAGGATATGGAGGCCAGGCATGATGATTTGGATCTTCCTCGGCTGCCTAATCTCTCCACTCTCACACTAAAGTAAGACCTCTGTTATAGTATAATAACTTACTCAGCAGAGTTTTGAGCTTTAATTCCCTACAAATGATGTATGCACTACAACACAATGTCTTTATCCAACTGAAACTAAAGCAGTTTAGAAAACAGGAAAATAAATAAATATTAGTAGTAGTAGCAGCAGTAATGATAGTACATAGTAAAATATCCTTTTTGGAAGAGCACAATTGCATGTTGTAATTTCTAACTATAAATTTAAATGTCCTTTCTCTTGTCATTTTGTGTCCCTTTTTTTCTGAAGTTTCTCTTACGAGCACAGCCAGATGAAGCCTGTCTCTTCCTGGTTGTCATTGAAAATGGTGCTCAAGTGCCTCCTGGCTGGTTCTCCTTTGCTGGAGAAGATCTCACTGGTCTCCATACCCTGCCATCTGGATTGCATTTTTCAGGACTTACTTCATCAGTTCGACTACCATTTAAATGCAGATCCTCAAGCTGTTCAGCCACTAGGACGTGTACAACACCTTAACCTGACACGATCAGACATAATGATTGAAACGGTAAAAAGCATAATACAACAGAGTAGGAGCTTGAAGGTTGTAGACTTGAGTTACTGCTGGAACATCAACAAGTCCCAGGTTATAAGATGCCTGAGGTTGGGTAAAGTTAAACTTCTCTGGGTGTAGGTTCATGTTCCAGTCGATGAGCAACCACATTGATCGTTGATGTTGGCTTTGAATGTATAGAAACTCGTAAATGAAATTAGTAGATTTGCACTCATTAAACATGATTTTGCTTATTACCCATTTTTATGAAAGCAGCTATGTACATTAGGAAGTTTTGTTTCGACAGTTCCACAGACTAGTGTATCTTTCTGACCTATTGCACTGACAAGACTACAGCACATCCCTAAAATGATTATATTACATCAACATATGCAAAATTTACCCTGCAGCGCCTTAAATTAACATAGAGCTATCGTGCTTTTTTGAAATTTTTACAATTTAATCTAAGAAAGTACGATAGTTATATATTTTTATAATATGTTTATATTATTATTATTATTATGTAACAGGGCCACTCATGGAATATTATCACTACTACATACAGTCCTGTGCAAAAGCCCTAGGCCCCCATAAGATTTGTTTGAGCAAGACATATGCATTTTTCTCTCTACTAGTATATGTGCACCTGGAATATACAGCCAATATATAAACAGAGTTAAAAACAAAAAATAATTTCAGATACAAAATCAAATTTGTTCTAGAAACTATACGGGATCATCTGGACAGAGGAAAGGATAAAAGACCATGATAGTGTCTGGGAATTTCTTAAGGTGTATAATATTACACAAGATTATTTAAGAAAACATCCAGACAGTCAACCCAAGAGAATTTAAGATTGACTAAATACAAATGGAGGCCTCACTAAATACTGACTTGACCAGCAGAAGTGGTCTAGTTTTATGTGGTCTATATTTTGTGTGTATATCTTGTTTGAAATCAAGACACATGCTCATTACAACATTTCAAAAACCACAAAGCCTGCTTAAGATGTATGCACAGTACTGTATGCAATGTAATGTAAAGTATTATATTTTGGTATATGTATTTGCTTTCACTACTGAGATGGCTTAAACAGAAAATATCATGTGTTTAATAAATGATTTTTTAATTGACATTTATTCATGTAGTTTACTGCATATTTTATTCCTGTAGTCTACTGCACAGTATCAGCATGACTGCCATAGATTTAATGTCTGAAATGTGAGATAATTCATAATAATGACAGAAATAATTGGACTAACACAATAGAAATGCGATATAAGTTATATATTGGATACATTTGTTTAATCTTGGGTAAAGGAGTTGCAGGTACTTGATCTAGTTCATGGGTGTTAAACTAATTTTAGTTCAGGGGCAGTTTGATCTCAAATGGACCAGTAAAATAATAGCATAATAACCTATAAAGAATGAGAATTGCAAATTTTTCCTCTTTGTTTTTAATGAAAAAAAAGTAAAATTACAGTAAAATTACATTGTGAAAATGTTTACTCTTGCAAACTATTGTTTCACACGGGAATACAATGAACCTGAAATTTCTTAAGAAAAGTGAATATTCAGCTTTTCATTCACGCATGTGTAAAATATTTAGTAATAGTTATATGGAACTGAAAAATATTTATGTATTCCTCTGTGTAATTTTTGTATTCATCCCATGGACCATCCCTGAATAATTTAACAATTCATCAGTTTCTCTCGCCTGGATCACATTCCACTCAAGGGGGGCGGTGTTGTTCTTCACTACTGCCTACATGTTGCCGTTAAAAAGAAGAAGAAGAGATATGTTGGGCGGAATGAGGTTTACCTGTTTAGTGGGATTTTTATCCGGGTTGTACGGAGGGTGAAACCAAACACACCCCGGTTGAGACACACGTCACACACCGGAGACCTGCCACATACTCGCTTGGCATTAGCCAGCGGTTACCATCTGGGTGCTCTCAAATTACACATTAACCGGTGAAGGAGCTGTCTTCACGTTTTAGAAAGTAAGTATAATTATCAGTTTGACACTTTGTACGTTTAATTCCGTCCTGGTGAAACTGACGCGGTGTGAATTTAGCGTTATGTCAAATTCTTGTTAGCTAACTAAACCATAAACCAGCAGTCGCTAACGGTTATTACCTAGCTACTACCTAAGCTAATGTTTATTAGCATTAGTTTATCCGCTCCACATGGATTTTTGTTAAAATTTTGAGCCTTTTTGTCATATAAAATATAGATGGTACAAAAAGTGAAATGCATGTTGTCACAGCACTTTCCCAGCCAAACGTCAGGCCTTTTATCGTAAAGGCTGTAAAGTTGAATTTGCACGTAGCTGAAAAATGTCAAATGTATTTTCCTTAAAGGTCATGAATACAACCGACTCAAACGGGATGGGGCCGTGGAATCAGCCGCTTCCTCTGTCAACCAAGTGATTGACGATGATTATGATCTAAATAAAGCATCAACTAGAAGACAATCTGCATCATGGGAAGGTAGGTATGCTGGTATGTGTGGGGGCGTAGTGATATTCACATACTATTATCATGTCACTGAAAAGTAATTCCTCTGCTTGCTTTTGTCTGTTGACAGGATAAGCTTTTCGTGCCTTTTCCCAGCCTCATGGCATTTCAGCCTGTCCTCCCAGGTTCTCCCTCGGCTTTTAGTACCTTCACTCAGACAGCTGCTCTTCATCGGCCTCGTGTTCTGCCTCATTGGGCTTCTTTACCTGCTGCTTGTCACTGGAAAGGGTCATGCCAGCTGGATCAAAAAAGAAAACCACTTTCACAGGTTAACTATCAGAGGCCCTATACACCTATGTATTCGATTTAACATCTATGACATTATTTCAACTTTAATGTTTCTTGTTTCAAAGGCACTTAGCAAGGGTGACTGATGTGGATGCGACTGATACAAGCAACCCCAACCTGAACTATGGACTGGTGGTGGACTGTGGCAGCAGTGGCTCCAGGGTGTTTGTGTACTGCTGGCCTCGGCACAATGGTAACCCACATGAACTTTTGGATATCCAGCAAATGAGAGATCAACACCGCAAACCAGTCGTCATGAAGATAAAGCCGGGTAAGTTATCATATGAAGAATAAAAATTGAGAGCTTGTCTATGAGCATTTATGAGACAATAAATTGTAACACAAAAAGGATTATTGTTTCATTGATATGTGGTTGCTTTTGTTTGTGTTTTGGCTTTTAGGTATTTCTGAACTGGCTAAAACACCAGAGAAAGCCAGTGATTATATTTATCCATTGCTGAGCTTTGCAGCTCAACACATTCCCAAAAATAAGCACCAAGAAACACCCCTGTACATTTTGTGCACAGCGGGAATGAGAATCCTCCCTGAAAGGTACAACTTTAGATAGAAATATAAATTGAGACGTTGTTTACATATTGTGTTTTAACACTGTTCCCTGAGTGTCACTCTGCCTCTAATATAAGGTTTCTTTTTGTTTGGCCTCAGTCAACAAGAAGCACTTCTTGAGGATCTGAGAACAGATATTCCAGTTCATTTCAACTTCCTCTTTTCTGATTCTCATGTGGAAGTCATATCAGGAAAACAGGAAGGTACATTACAAACAATCATCATTGTTCTTTTTTTTTTCAAGACATGGATGTTACAGCATTATTAAAACAGTAGTGGTTTTACTTTGTTCTTGAAAGCTTTCCTTCTGTGTAGTATAATGTTCGTAAAAGAATATATAGTAACCCTCAAATTTGCTCTGATGGTTTAGGTGTTTATGCATGGATTGGTATCAACTTTGTCCTTGGAAGATTTGACCATGTGCACAATGGTAAGGATGCAAGCAAAAACAATTTCAGCCAGTTGTTTCTTGTGTTAAGTGCTACTTTGCTCTTCACTTTAGCCGTGTAAATTCTGTCATCACATCATGGTAATTGTGAGAGTTAAAAAAGACAAGTAAACTTAAACTTGCCATATTTGTAGATTCATAGGTTCAGTTTTTCTTATACAACATGTTAACTAAACTTGGCAAAACAAGAAAAAGGAAGTCAAAAGATAACAAATGATGCCAGGCTTGACAAACCCTGCCCCTCTCACATATTGTAGCTTATTTTGGCTTGGATCCAGCTGATGCCATCATGTCTATGCATGTGCTGATGTCAGCATATCAGTTGCCTCTATTTATGTGCCAAGTAAATTGAAACAAAATTGATGTTTTATAGACATTTAAAATTTTGCCCATTATAAGTCAATGGGAAAAGAAATAGATAAAAAAAAATTTGATTTTCAAAAACAAGTTATCACTTAGATATTTTACAGAGTCGTGTCTAAAATTAATCTCCATATCTCTGCAATGTTTTAAGTAAATTGAGTTAAAATTGTCAAAAAAAAAAGTTAACTTTGACCTACTTTGTCCAAAATGTAATGACATCTAATCTGGGTCACTAGCAATTTATAAACCCAATTTGATATAAATTCAACCAATAGTTTTCTGCTAAAGTGTTAAGAAACAAATAAAGGAACAAACAAAACGTACCTAAAACAAGTGGTTCCAGGCCCAACAAACCCTACCCCTCGCAAACGCTTTACCTGATTAGCCCCATCTCTTTTCATTGCAAAACCACATTTTTGGTTACCTTGACCTTTGACCTACATTCACCAAAATTTAATGGTATCTATTCTGGACCACCTTGCACCTTTCCTGAAAATTTCATGGAAATTGGTCCAGTAGTTTTTGCATAAAGTTGCTAACTAACAAAAATAAAAACAAATCAACCAACAATACCCTCGTCTCTCCTTTGGGGGCAGGGTAATTAAAGGGACTTGTCTAATCTACCAGGGAATCTCACTCTACTCTCTTAAAAAGTCCCCTCTCCCTTTCTCATGTGTCCTGTCAAATATTTTAAGATGGGGAGGCCGTTGTTGAGGTGCACGTCCCAGGCAATGATCAGCAGGAGGCGCTGGTGAGGAAAAGGACTGCTGGTGTGTTGGATATGGGCGGTGTCTCCACACAGATCGCATATGAAGTGCCCAAAACTGTAAGCTTTGCTTCTCCACAGCAGGTTATTATCCACAACCAATTCTGTTTTTGTGCTGTCTTTGTTTTTTGTCACTCACCCTTTGTTCTTCTCCCTCCTCCAAACTTCTATCATTCCCTGGTTAAACCTGTATGCACCATTTTTGTCCCGTGGAGATGATCTGCTCTCACATTCATCACTGTAAGCCTGCTGCATGATTCTGTAGCAGGATTAAGAATGAAAACGGTCATACCCAGTAGAAGTTATGCATTTAGAATGGATTTCTCTTGGTGTGTAGTTACTGATGTAGTGAAGTTGCAACCTCCACTGTGTGCCCACAGCTTTTTTGCCCTCATTAATTCACTGTCATCTTGTTAGGCACTTTCTGCTTCTACTTCCTCATGTTTTTAGATCTTAGACTTAGTCTTTAAATAACTTTACTATACTGTTACATGCCTTACACCTCAGTCATTTTCTCTGGCAGTCTAGTAATGCTTGTCAATGCTACCGTTATGCAAAAGTATTATGTATTCCAGGCTTATTACATTTATTTATTTATTTTTTTACTTTTTTTCTAGGAGGAAGTTGCCAAGAATCTACTGGCTGAGTTCAACTTGGGTTGTGATGCACATCGCACAGAGCATGTTTATCGTGTTTATGTCTCCACTTTCTTGGGTTTTGGAGGAAATGCAGCACGTCAAAGATATGAAGAGAATCTCATAAGAAACACTGCCACTCGAAACAAGTGAGTACAATAAATGGAGCCAATAGCATGATTTGTTGTTTTATTTTCTTGTCCAGGTCTGTGATTACGCAGTGTTACTCACACGGTTTCATTAATTCTACCCAGGCTCTTAGGTCAACATGTGGGAGAGACAGCAGAATCCCCCCTCCTGGATCCTTGCCTACCCACAGACCTGCAGGATGAAGTTGGACCATCCACACAGAAGCTGCATCTTCGAGGCACAGGGGATTTTGACCAGTGTCGACAGCTCCTTCAGCCATTCCTCAACCGAACCAATGAAACTCAAACATCGCTCAGTGGTGTCTATCAGCCTGCTATCGACTACAGCAACAGCCAGTTTTATGGATTCTCAGAGTTCTACTACTGTACGGAGGATGTGCTGCGTATGGGTGGAGACTATAATTCTTCTAAATATTCACAGGCTGCCAAGGTAAATTATTCTTCACTCTAACACGTGTGCTGTAAATTAAAGCTGCTTTTATTAGCTTAATGCAGTGGAATGTGCCTGACGGCTGGAAAAACTACTCGACTGCTGTGCTGTCAGTGGGCAAACTCAGTGGAACTAAGTTAACATTATGAGGAGATGTGGCCTGGTGGCTTTTGTTTTATTCTGTTTTAACAAAATGATCCTCTCTGTTCTCTTTTAAAGTATGTCTGTGATAAGGACTTTTGAATTACTTTGTTCTGTTTTGCAAGGTTCTTGATTCATTTATATTAGGGTTTGTCACTTACTCAAAGACTCTTTCCTTTTCTGTAAATACTGAAACCCTTGGCAAGATGATCTCCTTTGACTTTTGCTAGTGTAATACTGATACTGATTTAGGCTAACATGTTGGAAGACCTTTTCTCATGTTATAGTTTTCCCTTTACAGAGTTACTGTGCCACCCAGTGGAGGACATTAAGGGAGCGCTTTGACTCTGGCTTGTATGCCTCACACGCTGATTTGCACAGACTCAAGTAAGCTTAACAGGTTTATCAGAACTCTGTGTAACTCAAGCCTTTTGTTTAACTGGACTGTCAAACATGGCTTTGAGTTTTACTGGAAAAGTATTTTAATCATTGATGTCATTATTTTCCAGGTACCAGTGTTTTAAATCCGCATGGATGTATGAAGTCTTGCACTCTGGCTTTTCATTTCCAACTAATTACAAAAACCTTAAGACTGCCTTGTTGGTCTATGATAAAGAAGTCCAGTGGACTCTAGGAGCTATACTCTACAGAACACGGTTTTTGCCTTTGAGGTAAGACTGATTTGTCTGTCCCATGACTTGTGTCATTAGGTGTTAGATGTTTGATGAAGGTTACGTTTAATTTCTAGAATATGTCTTTTTAAGATGAAGCACATACGTAGACAATGTATATTTGATATGTACACACTCTTATTTTTATCATGAGAGCAGAGTAAGGCTTACATAGACTTTCATGTACATTTGACATTGAGGGTAATAAAAAGCTGAGTACAAATGATATAATTATTTCCATGCTTAAAGAAAGTTTTTGTTCATAGAGCTGACTTTGAAAGGGTTTCTGCAGGTCCTTAAAAATCTATGGTCCAATTACATGTTTGTTTTTCATCTAAAATGTTTGTAAATATGATTTTTATTAGTCTTTTAGAAAATGGATGGATTCATTTATTCTTCTTGGTAGACGCTTATGGAAAACTATGAACCTGAAGACCACTATATACCTTGTGCAAAAAAAAATAGCACTCAAGTTAGGGCCTTTGTGTAGAAATATTGCACAAAAAAATGCACAAGATTTACTAGCAAGTACCTGCCTACCTCATCTAGTGTTTTCTAAATTCACTTTGTGAGCATCAAGAAAGTCTGGCCCCAAAGCAATGGCATTAAACTGGATTCCTAATTATCTTAAACAAATCTTAAGTAAGTGTTAAACTGAACTTGTTAAAACCAACAAAAAATCTATTTGGCAAAGACTGTATGTGCGGGTTTGAACTTGCGTCTTCAGAAAATAGCTCTGAGATAAATGTTAAATAATGAATCATATTGTGCTTGCTTACGTCAAACTATCCATGAAAATAATCCATGTCAAAACTGTGTGCTTTTTTTTTTACCCTTTAGGGACATCCAACAGGAAAGCCTGAAAGGATTACACTCCCACTGGCGGCACAGTTTCTCTTTTGTCAACAACCACTACTTATTCCTGGCTTGTTTCTTCATTGTGCTGTTGTCCATTATGCTGTACTTACTGCGACTGCGACGCATCCATCGACGAGCGGCACAGCGCTGCACCCCCTCCTCTGTACCGTGGCTGGAAGAGGGCCTTGGCTCACCCACGCTCCCTATCAACCTCTAAACTTTGTAGAGCGTAAAGTCTGGACAGCATGCCTGACTTTCCAAAGCCACGCTCATTTTCTTATTTGGCTCATCTTCTTTTTCAGTGGGGCTTTGAACTCTGCCCATACTACGTGCTGGATTTAAAGTCCACTAAACAGAGAATTGGTACTGAGATCCGGACAAATGAGGAAGAGTTTGTGGCTTAACTGAGCCTTTAGAATATGAGTATTTAAGTTATTTTCTTTAAGAAAGTTAAAATGTCTTTTTGTATGTTTGCCTGCCACATGCTCTTTTGTCACAGTCTCATGGCAGCTTCCTTTATGTGTCTTCAGTTTGTTTTTTCAAAACAAACATAATGGTACTTATTTTACAAATCCTCAAATCCATCATAGTAGCAAATTATTTTGATCTGTATTTATGTGTGGGGTTTTGGCTTATTATTTGCCTTTTTAGATGCATGATCATAACTTTTGTCTTTTTGTTTCTATAGTTGTTAAATCACCCTCACCATTTTGACAAACACCTCAAATGCAATACAATTTATAATGAGTGGAAGGAGCACTTTGTCTTGCAGTTTAAAGGAAAAAGTTCAGTACTATCCAACAGGAAAGATCTTTTCTGTGTGCGCGTCTTTCCCAAATTGTTCTGCCTCATATTTATAATTGCAAGACAAGAAGCCTTTTAATAGTTCTACTAGTGCAATATACTGTATGTCTTGTCACTGTTGGGAAACACTCCAAAACACATGAGCTCTTTTGTTTTCTACAGTATTGATGTCTCTTAAAGCCCTGCTGAAGTTGTTGTTGAAATTCTGGCTTTCCAGAAAATTAGTTGGATATGGATATATCATGGTCAAGGTTATTTATGTTGGGCTTCATTTTCAGAAGCTGTCACATCACTGCTGTGAGGTGAATTTAAGTGAGAGCACACGCCCTATTTATATGTACATGGTTTGCACAGATGAATGCGAAATAAATGTTAAGATGTTACAATTCAGAAATAAAGGTTTATGGTATATGTCTGGTTGTGTATTTGACAGAGGTAAATAAGCTTGGGTTGATTTCTTGAAGTAACACCTTTAACAGGTGGCTTAAGAGTTTACACTTGAAATTGCACTACTTCAAGTTAAGTCCAACATGACACTTGTCTTTCTGTAGGATAAATGTGCACATGCTCACAGACCTCAGTTTTGTGTAGAAAACATCCTTGGTTCCACCTGCATCACTTCCTTGTGAGACAGTAGAGGCTGTAATGTGAGGATCATGAGCTAAGTTATGAAACTGCACAATGATATACATTCTCAGATTGTTTTCAGTGTAACTGCTGAGAAAATGTTTTTTTTCAGATTATATTATCAACACATCATTTTGTCAAATGTACACTGATGAGACAGTGATGTGGTGAGCTGTGTATGGGGGACATGTTAATACTTAATGCTCTCTGCATGGGGAACAGGTTGGCTCATCCTGTCAGGTCTGTACTGGGTAGTATTCAGGACCTTCACTATGAATTATTACATTTCGCTATCACAGACAGGACTGTACATTGTTTTCACAGTCAGTGTTTGCTGTTACTCTAGTTTCCAGATTGAACATGTGACTGCACGCTGTAAGAATACCACTAAAACAAATGTCTCTTTAAGACACACACTGGTCTAATGCTGAGTCACTGATATGTCAGTGCTTTGCTTCCCTGGCACACCCACCGTGGAACCGCACAGGGCCTGGCATGAAGGGCTTGTCTTTTATTCAATGGTGACTGACATAGGAGAATGAATAGATATGTCCCATTCATTGCATTTCTAGTCAAGATAATTAGCATGTAATATAATAAATGGTTAAAATATTGTATTCAAAGGAAAAACAAACAAACTTTTTCCGATTTATGCACTCTATTGTTTTATTGGGAGGACTTTTAGGGGTGTGCAAATGAGGCTTAGACTATCTAGTTCTGGTACATTTACAGAAATATTAATGCTAATGTGCACTGTCATAAATAAATGAATTTATGAGACAAGAATTGATGAGCAATTACAAATTAACCTTAAAAGAACCAGATGAATGCTTGTAGACTCTGACTCTCCATTTGATTACAAAGGATTTTTTTTTAAAAATCCATATCCACTTTTTCTTCAGAGAGATAAAGGCATTACAGCTGTTAAGTAGAAGCATACTTTATCTGAATGCACCTGCCCATTCACTTCACCTGTTGGACAGTGTCTGACATTCATAACCAACTGTGCTTCTCTCTCTCATCACTGTGTTTTCTACAGAAAAGCCAACTGGTCATCATTGTCAGTCACTGGAATATTTTAATTTACAAAAGCAATTTTAAGGAGATTTCCATCTTATTTATCATCACTGTTAACCAGGAATCGTGGAAGTTCAAATTTTCACTCATTGAATACTTTGAAACAGTTTGTTCCAAAGATAAGGACTGAATTAGGAAAGAAATTTTTTTAGGTTTTCAGTTCCTGATGATGGAACAATCTTCCGTTTCCATCTACAAACACTGATTCCTTTGACTGATTCTAAAGAGAGCGTTCAATCTCTGAAATCAAGGCTGTTGGTCTGTAAATGTTTTGACTATGTTTTTTCTGTTTGCATATGCTTTTATTATTGTAAACTGCAATTATGTGTCTGTATCACTGCCGTCTTGGCCAGGTCTCCATTGAAAAAGAGACCCCCCCCATCTCAATGGGACCGACCTGGTTAAATAAAGGTCTAAACAAAATAAGAATTACTGTCTCAGATGGGTTTCATTGATGAATCTAGACCATGAGTGTCCAAATAAAAAGCTGAGAATCTCCACTTTACCTGACTTTTTAAAGCATATTGTAAAAGTTAGTGACTCAAATATTATTTTAGAACAGCAGAATGTTTTGGCTGCAGATGGTTGCGGTCTTTATGGGCTGAATGATTATGGCCTTAGACATGGTTTGATGAAAATGAAATACTAGGAATCATACGTTCTGGCCTTTGCAATCACCAGATCTAAACCCAGATGGAAACCAATGAAACCAAGGTGAGTGATCCCTATCATCATCATCATCATCATCATCATCATCATCATCATCATCATCATCATCATCATCATCATGAACACTTTTTTGGAAGATATTAAGAACAGTTTACAGACTTGTAGACTAAGAGCTAAGGTGCATTAAGTTGTTTGGTTGGACCAACATCTTAAAACAACTTAAAAAAACAAACAAACTTGGTTTTCCTTTAATTTTTCATCTTTGTGTCACTATAGTCTTTATTATAAGCGAATTATAATCGATATCCTAAACACAAACATCCAACTCATTCAATTCTATTTCAAGGTGTAATTTAAACTTCTGGCCAGTAACAAGAGACAGGACAACACTGTCAACACACACACACACACACACACACACACACACACACACACACACACACACACACACACACACACACACACA
>JAPTYQ010000030.1:22601186-22612209 GCA_029814465.1 Ostorhinchus cyanosoma | reverse complement strand
TCCATCCATCCATCCATCCATCCATCCATCCATCCATCCATCCATCCATCCATCCATCCATCCATCCATCCATCTAGATAAAGTGCATGTTATATCATGTGAATGACATAAAGTAGGTACATTTATACTTTCATAGTTCAGGGAAATGTTATGCACTTATCCCAGCTCACTTTAACATATATTAAATAAAGCTATACGTCATATTTTACATTATGTAAAATTAACAACACTGGGGTATTTTTTTCAGTTTCAGGATGAGAGTGGTTGTAGTAATACCCAGACTCAGTTTTAACAGAGAGCATTTCCTGGGCTTGGATTAACCCTAGTCTATGACACACACTTTTAGTCTCAGAATAAATTTAAACCATTTCTGAGAAATGTGGCTGTAAGCACTTTCAGAAGCAAGATTCAAAATGACTTTAGTGTCATTCTGCAGAGTATTTACAAAAAGTACACAGGCTGAAACGTGATTGTTTCTCACCATCTTCTAACGGTGCAAATAACAATAGTAACTAGTGGGTAGCAAAAAAACCCCTGCTTAATAGACTCTTCAGTCTCTCTTAAAATTATTCCTAATAAATGTATCATTGCTCTCCATTTGATGTTTTTCTTTCTTAACTTTAAATGCTCTGTTCCACTAAACATTAGGGAGGCTTCAGGGTTACGTCTTTATATCTACCGTCTCTACGGTGTCAATGAACAGATGCTGCTTGATAAAGAGACCAAACCTATTTATCTATTCAGGCAGAAAAGTGCGATTACACATTTGTCAAACCCATTCAAAAAGTGTCCGCAGTTGAAGCAGAGGCAGGCATGGACTGAACTATAACAGCAGGACCCTGAAGTGTCACAGGAGAACTTTTCATTGGCTGTCGCAAACTAAAATCCCGCCCCTTTGTAATCTGATTGGCTTATATTAAACTAGCCGTTGACGTCGAACGGGCGCTGGAACTCCAGCAAGTAGTGATGATGTTGTGAGTCTACATGCCGCCGACACCTCTCTGAGACTTATCTTCAACACAGGACCACCTGGGAGAGCTCACCACGCATGGAGTTGAGCTCGGACCGTGTGGTGGCAACACTTGAGATGTCGCAGGTCAAAAGCAAAGACGACGAGCCGTTTAATAGTGATGTTGACTACGAGAGCTTGCCACCTCATGTCTCAGTGACGACCCACATGACAGCAGGAGCCGTGGCTGGCATACTGGAGCACACGGTGATGTACCCCGTGGACTCTGTCAAGGTAACGCACACACAAACGGACACAAACAGCTCAGTTGTGGTTCCTCTTTAGCTCATTCACTTACCAGCTAGAAAGCTTCAACTGACTCTCGTTTGCTAGCCACGTTAGCTGGAGGACGCTGAAGCTGCCCATCCTTAGTTAGCTTCAATGTTAGCTAATTTACGAGCACGCTCACTACAAGTAGACTCAACAGACTAGTTACGCAAGATAGCATTATTTACGTCGTATCAAAAACGTCCTGGGCTAGCTAAAAAAATCGACACACACCATTCTACTGTCCTTCGCTTGTGTCTTGAAGAACTTTGCTAACACTGAACACTGAGAGTCCAGAGGAAGGTAACCTTAGTTTATCAAAGTCACTCTAATAATCATGGACAGTATAAAGTTGTGAGTGTTTTAATTAGAAGGTCGTTTTGTTTTATCTAATAATTCATACTTGAGTATCAGGGTCGTTTTTTTTCCACAGTGGGAAAACTTGATCAACTTTTTCCTGTTCTGAACCAGGATAAGTGAAGGTCAAGCGACTGGTTTGGCTATAAAAGATGTTAAACTGGCTCGAATCCTTAAAATTTGCAGACTTATGATATTAATAAAGAAAAAAAGTTCTTAAATCATCCCTTATCTTGTTGTTCAACTCCTCAGTCTAGTACCAAAGAGTGCTTCTACGTTCATTCATAGGTTACTTGTCCACTCAGCAGAGGTTGTGATAGGTCATGTCAGGTTTAGAAAAATGAATTCTTCTGGCAAATGATGTATGCATTTTTTTTTTAAATTATAAGGGAAATGAGTAATAAAGTCAGTATTCTATTTGTTTTGACCCCATTCACACCAATACCAAAGAAGCATAGTCTGACTGTTAAAACTAAATAAAGCCAAGGCCAAAGCTGGTTTTGGTGTTTGTAGTTAGGGCTCAAATTACTGAGATTATACTGTATGTTCATACAAACATTTTCAGCTCAAATTTTAACTCGGACTGCATTTGTTGCTGTCACAGAGTATAAAGTCAATGATTATTCATTTCATTGGACATTTGTAGTTCACAAATATACAGCAAGATGGTCCCTGAAGCCAACTTGCATCACTGTTGCTTGGTAATTTAGAAAAGTAGTTTACTCTCCAGTCAGTTAGAATATATTGTGATGGACAATGAGATATTTTTGAAGCTTGTGAAGATATTTGTTTACTCAATTAAATCATCAGTTAGTTTCAGGCATTTCAAGAACTGAAACAAATAGAAAACTTTTAGAGTGGCTGTGAACTTTGCCCCTTCAATCCTCTGTCTTCTACTAAGCTGTTGCTTTGAACAATGTAGTTTTGTTTTGATCATTCGGCTGGTTGGAAATGAAAATCTACACGTGGCATATACTGCATAGAAGAGTAATTATGTTGTCTGCTTTATTACTCAAGCCACTGTCAACACTTCCTTTTTGAAGTTTCATAAGTCTTCACAGGTATCTTCCACCATGGGGAGTTTCCAGTAAATGAATGTCTGAGGATGGGGCAAAACTTTTTATATATATATATATATATATATGTGTGTGTGTCACTAAATCTAAAAAAAAAATAAGACCATCTCCTGTGTTTAGTTTCATTGTGTTGTAATTTGAATAACTGCACACACCACAACGCCGTCAGGTAACCTACTTCTATCAGGAAAGACTATTCTTAGCTAAATATGTACATTTCAATGCATCTTGGTTTGTTTATTTGGATTTACAGAGTTGATGACACGATGGCAATAGACCTCTTGAACTGTCAATTAAATCTCATTTTGTAAGATATAATATCAGCCACAACTAGGACCCAGGACCCCAGGGAGTGGTGTGTACTAATGTGAGGAGGGGGTCTTATCACTGCGGTACACATTTAGAGTCCGCCTCACCAATAAGGGTGTGAAAATGTTTGCTCTTCTCTATGTTTGATTAGTAAACCACCACGGAGTCGGAACTACTTGAGCTAGACCACAAGAAAAAATAGAAACAAATGTGTTAAATCAGTTGAGACTCAAAGAAGGATCTGGATTTTTGTATGAAGTTGGTCCCTAAAAATTCTGGATTTTTTTTGTCCTATGTATCAATTTGATTGATTTAAAAACAAAACAAAAAAAACTCTGTCTTAAAGGGCTATTTTAGTTGTCATAGACCCAGCTATCTTGTACGTTTCCAGTTTTTATGACATGTCAAAAATAAAAATACTCAGAACTGGATGATTCAGTGAGGCCTAAGATTTACATACTGATGAACTGCTGGTAGTCGGTGCCAACACAGCATGCATACAATGGATAAATGAATAATCACAGTATTTACTAAACTCAAACTAAATTGAGGTTTAGTTGTCAAATTTGCCAACCATAACTTTGCTGATATTGAAATTTCTTGCTGTTGCATCTGTCTTTAGCAGAACAATGTGATTCATTGAGCACACATTCAATTATACAAACTTAAAATGTAAACTTAGCTACCAAGTTTTGTGTTCCCAAATCTGTATCAAACGGAAATGTAATTGATATATTATTGTTAAACCAAAGGAAGGAAACCCAAGGGAACATACTGAGGAAGATAGACTCGGCCTATCTCCTGAACCAGCCCCAGATCTCCTCACAAATAAAAACATGCTTTGTGCTATCCAGATAACTTGGCATGGTGGAGTAAAACAAAGAGCTGCCATAGCCTCCTACACCAGCCTTTGGAGACGCACATCACTCTGACAAGGACCACAGTTCTGCCTTAAGCTCATAACGCCACTAAATGTGACAGATTAACAGAAAACGTTACAGCAAGAGATCACATTTTGGCCCACACCGGGTGTCCACCTCAAGACACTTCTAGTCACTCTCACTTCTAACCAAAGCTAATAATATTCAGTGTTCTTAGCTTACAGTATGTTTCTGTTTTTAAGACGAGGATGCAGAGCCTGCAGCCGGACCCAAACGCTCAGTACAAGAGTGTGTATGAAGCACTGAAAAGGATCATCCGGACAGAGGGGATCTTCAGACCATTTAGAGGCCTCAACATCACCATGTTGGGAGCAGGACCTGCACATGCACTCTACTTCGCCTGCTACGAACGTGTCAAACGATCTTTAAGTGACGTCATTCAAAGTGGAGGCAACAGCCATTTAGCCAATGGTATGAGATTCTATGTCTAATGTCACTTGGATAAAAGTGCCATGTCTTGTCTTGTTTCATCAGAATACACGCATATCATGACTTTATTTTTTTATTTTTTTTTAACCAGGAATGGCAGGTAGTGTGGCCACTGTTCTCCATGACGCAGTTATGAATCCGGCTGAAGGTAAGAAAAGAGGAAAAACCTGTACCTCAACAGTTCTGAGTTTTGAATATAATCTTTCAAAAATGTTCTTTTAAGAGATGGAATAGTTAAAGAAAACGAAAACCTAACAAGCCAAAAGTAGCTGTGAAAAAAGAAAAGTAAAACTGGTTTTAAAAAATATGAAGATTAATGAAAATCTGCAATGAACAAAGTGAACTGAAACAAAATGGAACAGCAGTTAAACTCTGCTTGGTTTTGCCCCAGTGTTAATAGTTCACAGTGTGCAAGGAATTATATTTGATGTCACCCATACTTTCATCCAGACTTTTTCTGCTTTAGAGATCAAGACCCCTCAGAATACCAGAAAAGCTAACCATAAAACTCACAGTAAAATTAAAAACCACCCTTGCATTTGTAAATCCAGCAGTGAAACCAAAGTCAAAGACTCATTCTAGATTAACTTTGATACATTTATATGAAATAAGTGAAGCTAATGCGGTATCTTCTTTTTGATTTTCCTTTTGCCAACACTCAGTGGTGAAGCAAAGAATGCAGATGTACAACTCTCCTTATCGGGGTCTTTTGGACTGCGTTCGAACGGTGACTCGTACGGAAGGCATCGGGGCCTTTTACCGCAGTTACAGCACACAGCTGACCATGAACATCCCCTTTCAGGCTGTCCACTTCATCACGTACGAGCTGATGCAGGAACAGTTAAACCCCCACAGACACTACCATCCTGGCACCCACATAGTGTCAGGAGCGGCAGCGGGAGCCGTTTCCGCAGCCGTGACCACTCCTCTTGATGTTTGTAAGACGCTGCTCAACACACAAGAGAACGTAGCGCTCAACTCTGTAAATATTAGCGGCCACTTGACGGGGATGGCCAACGCCTTCAGGACAGTGTACAGTCTCGGTGGCCTGCCAGCCTTCTTCAAAGGGGTCCAAGCTCGCATCATATACCAGATGCCCTCCACCGCCATAGCCTGGTCAGTGTATGAGTTCTTTAAGTACTTCCTGACAAAGCAGCACCTTGAGCAAGAGGCAGGACCTGGCCCATTGTAACAGGAAGTGTAATGAAGCAGCCCACGCCTCGACTGGAACTGACAGAAAGACGGAAAGAAGACTCCAACACGAGGAAATACCATCTGTTATTACCTCACAAGGAAGTCTCGGCGGTGGAGGCGTGCTAGAATGCCTCTCCACATGTTGTTCGTGTCGTGTAGGATGACGTGGCAAGGTTACGCAACAAAAGTGACAATTCATAAAGGATAAATAGATGTTGAAAAGCTGGAGTGTCATATTCTTCTTCCTCCAACAAACCAACCAACGGCACTTCAAATCCTTTTGTACATCTGGTGACCAGTACAGTGAGTCGCCTCAGATAATGTTTATAGTTCTTAATATTGGAACTTTCTATTTATTTTGTTAGCTTTCCAAGGCTTGTATTTTATGAATGCGGATGCTGTTTGCTTGTTTTATTTCACTGTGTATTTATAAAGAACTATTACCACACATTCCTATCACTCCACAGCCATCAGAACAGTTGCACTTTTCACGTGCCTCATGAATATTAAATGTGGCTTCACCTTTTTATTTTTTTGATAACCCCCCCAGTCCAGTTTAAAAAAAAAAAAAAAAAAGTGTACCGATGTTCTGTTACAACATCAGCTCTTGAAGTAGCTCTATTCGTTATTCGTCAGATCTAAACTGGATTGTGTTTCACTTTTTCTACTCATTATTTCTTCACTTTTTTTTTCAATTTAAATACATACCACCATGTTTTATCTCCTTCCTGAGAGCGTAGACTTTCAGCGTTAAGTGTGTGTAGGACATACAGTCCTGTTTTTTGCCTTGATATAATGCAGCACTACACCACCTTTTGAATCACGCACAATAATTGTTTGACTTAGTTTGTTCTTGTTGCAGAAAGAGGGCAGCTTGTTTTGACATATTCAGAAAGATGGATTCATATTTTTATGGGTCACCATTTGGTCACAAACTCCATTACGCAGGGAGACCAAATGAGACTTTGGATGGTCTCAGCCTTCACACACATTAGTGACGTCTAGAGTCTGAATCACCTGTTGTGATAATGTGAGTCATACATGCTGTGAACCTGAAGGTAGCAGATTGTCTGTTAAATACGTTGAAGGATGTCTGTTTGACTGAAATCTTCAAACTCTTACCCTAATTTGACGTACTTTCAGCTGACTGACTGATGCCATCCAGCGCTCTTAGTTACTGCGATCACGTCAGCCGTTAAGCAGGCAGTGGTGTTTCTCTTTTTTTTCCTTTTTTTTTTCACTCGTCCTGTTGTATTTACACATTTCCTGTGTGCGCACTGCTCTTTCCAGCCTTTTGACTATTTCCCACTGGGTTGTTGAGGCATTCCTGCAGATATTGATGTAATCCCTGCAAGAAGCCGGATTTATTTATTTTCAATTATGCCGTTTTTTTTATTTTTTTCGTATCTCTGGTAAAGTTCAGAGAGTTCGTCTGCTCTCACCCCTCCCCCTTCCCCACTGTCCCCAATATACCAAAGACATGCTCTGTATTCTATGCATCTTGCTTTTATCCTGTAATTACGATGCTATGTGCCTGTTTCCAGACCAGTTGATAGCTCTCATTTAGTTATTGAGCCTTCTGTGTGGAGCCTCGATGCATCTAAAGTTTTTTTTCTTAGTCAAGCAATAGGTAAAGAGTACAACACATGCTCTTCCAACACATTTCATTTACAACTTAAATACTTGAGTTATATGTATGTGTAATAATATGAAGATGCAAAAACAAATTCGAATTCTGCTTTCTGGATGTTTGGAAATGTTAGAAAATACATTTGCTGCCTAATTTTTATTCCTTTAATCAAAGATTTTGACTGTACAAACAGTTTAATTTTATAAACTAGTACATTAGTTTGGTTAGTAGACTCCTGTCACTGATGGGGATCAAAAAGCCATTAAAACAGCCTTTAATTCAATGCATCATAATGTTGGTGTTGAATCGAGTGAACCCCAGAATCTTTTTTCCTCAATGTCTGTCAGACTACTTTTAATATGTTATTGTAGTGTTACTTTTGTGCCCATTTTCTCACACATCCTTATTTTTGAAGCAAAAAAGAAGAGTCAGATTCTGTGTGGAGATTTCCACAGTGTAAATATTTATCCGCTACATACGCACAAATGACTAAAAGGGGAGTTTGGATTACTTGTGATGAGTGCCATCTCCTCAACAAGAATGCTTGAAAGTAAAACCATGCAAATATGAAATGATTGTGATGATGCTGATAATGCAGTATATAACACTGGAGCAGAAATAAACATGCAAGTGAACAAAGCCCTGTGTTGTTTTGTGACAAAATAAATGTCCTGAATAATTTGGTTTGTGTGTTTGGATGCTGGTTGGTTTTTGACTATAGAAATAAAATCCAAGCTCGAAGCATCCTCTGTGAGGGGGAAAACTGAATGACACAGTTATAGAAGAATACATTTATGTTGTCAAGGAAGTAGCACTGAGGTAAAAATGAACACTAAGGACCTTGGGAGGAATACATTCATGTTGATAGAGAAATGACAAGTTAAAACAACCAGTTACCAAAAACATCAACTGATTAAGCACATACATTTTGAACAACTAATCCTATCAATACATTGAACTCAGGTAAAATGCAGTTTCTCAGCCTTTCATGATCTTCTGCAACTGAAAAACCCATTTGGTTTGACAAATGACAGTGGTTACATGACGTTAATCTTATATTATGATGAAAAGGTCCTTTTTTTCTTAGGTTTTCACTTTCTGATATAATGCATTTTGAATTTGTTCTAAGCTTTCATGACCATTGACATGATCAGTAAATTAATATGTAGGAAAACACCAGATTTTTGCTGATTTAAAAAAAAAAAGATAGAAATTGATAATGTGGGTGTACAGGGGTTTGATTCTTAGAAACCAAATATAAATTGTCATTGGTTTTCAGGTAAATATCTGAGTAAATAAATACATATAAGAATAACTATACTCAATCAGTAAGGGTGAAAATATAGATAAAAAGTATAGATTAAACCACAGGATTTCAAACCAATAAAAAAACCCAAAGAAATTTAGAAGCAAAACTACATGTAAACTGTTTTCTTTCTCCTGGAGTTTAGTAGAGCAATAGCTGAAGGTTCAGAGGAATGTTTGTATCTGTTAGTTTTAGTAAGTGGAAGTCTGAGAAGTGAATCAGATGCAAGAAACTGAGACTGTTGATGGGGAGGATGAGAGCAATCTAAGATGGATTCTGCTTTCTTATACTGTACAGCTGTTTGTTGTAAAGTGTTTTATGCAGTGCCAGTTATTTTATGGCCGACAGTAACCACCTTATTGAGTAGGTTTTTCTGCTTTACCTTAAGTGACTGGAAACAACAAATAAAGGAAAACGTAATCTCTGACCTGATTAAAGAACAATATAACATGGTCATCAGAGTTGAGTCGACCTGGAATTTGGAGACAAAAGAGACACTGATGGCTTTTTTAGTAGAATTTCTCTCAAATGTCAGCTTATTGTTTAGTATAGTTCCTAAATACTTGTAGAACTCTACAGTCTTTACATCCTGTCCATCACTGTCCTCCTGCAGTAGTCATACTTCCCCAGTAGAGGGCAGTATACTACCACTAAAATGCCATCAAACAACACAACCTCTGAACCAGGAGGGAAGGTAACACAGCCTGTCATTCAGGATAATCATCCAATTAACCTGATGAATTATAATGTGTGCTTTGGTGACTCTGAGCCTTGAATTTTTACTCATAAAGAAAAGTTTTCAGTAGCAGCAACAAGTGAAAATTTTCCTGCATTGAGAATTATTTAACAGTGATATATGAGTAGAATGAACTGAATTAAAGCAGGTAATGCATTGAATTAAGCTGTTTAATCAAGGTTTGGTTTCTGAAAAGTGTGAAAAATGTCTTACTTGCAAAATGGAGATTTTTCTTGCTCAACAAAACGGCAAAACACCTGTTTTTGTCTCATGTAAGTATTTGTGTTTGGGCCTGGTTAAGTGAGTAACAGAGTGTGCAGCAATACTAATCATTCCATATCTGTTTTAAATATTTATTTACCAGTAAACAAAATAACTCAAATTGTAGGCCTAAGCAAGTACTTTAACATGCCATTAAGGAATAATAACCAAGTATTTAATAAAAACATCAATTTATCACCATTGACAAAGTAACAGAGTAAAGAAAAATATACAGCAGTTATTCAAGGTCGGGAAAAAATGCCAAAAAGTGCTGTTTATCAAGGAATGTGCAAATTTTTAACATATCACACTTTTCTGACTATATGAGAGTGCATTATATCCAAAAATGAAAGTCAATTATTTTTGTTTGAGTTTTAAAAGACATGAATTCATGGAAACAGAGTGAGAATTTAAAAAAGTAACAGTGAGGTGTTTGTTCTGTGTGATGCACCAGAATAATAACCAGAGATTTTATTAAGATACTGATTAAATTATCAGTCTTCGGCAAAATATGTTTCATTACTATATTTAACACACATTTTTCTGCTGTCTTTTTAAATAATAGCATTCAAAATCATCATAGTATTTGATTATAATGAAATATAAGATTAGACACAGGCAAAAATTTTGAACATATTTATTTACATTCTGAATTTATGTTGTATACATTCATTTACAACCTTTACTGTTCTTAGTTTACGCTATATTCTCATGTATTTTCTTGTATATACAATTGTAATTAAGGTACAAATTAAATGAACATAGTTTTAGAAACTAGAGATGTATGTCTCCGATGCTGAGCAATCAAAAATATTGCTTTAGAGAAAAAGGAAATTGATCCTGATGTTCACTTTCACTTGGCCAAACCTGTTTGTGTTTCTCCAGTCATGCATGGCAAGTAGTTTTAGTAAAGAATTCGTTTTTGTGTTCAGTCATCACTGAAAAAAAAACAATCCAGATCAAATTTTTGCCATACCACACAGCTCTTTATTGAATGAACAGTTTAATCTGAACTCACATTAAGCCCCTCTTGTTTTATTTAACTATAGTTCCAAACAAAAATGGAAGAACTACACAAACTACACCTCAAAGAGCCAAATCCACACTGACTTTCTGTATTTATCTGACAGCCTTTTCAAAGAATGTGCATCTTATGAAACTTAGCACTATCATGTCACTGTGCGTCATCCCATAATGATAGTGATAACTTTATTAAGGTGGTCACATTAATACAGTGGTTCCCAACCTTTTTTGGTTTGTGACCCTATTTTAACATCACAAGTTTCTGGCAACTCCAGACATTCAAAACAGAGGTATTTTTTGAGCTAAAATTAATTCGTTTTGGATCATGTAATAGTTTGCTATACTATGTTACAAATAAACATACATTTTAGTGGATATTTAGTCCATATAATGTATAATATTATGGATGGAGGCAGAAAAGTCAGGTGTAGATTACTGCACAAAGTGAGAATTAGATTTTCCTTGGTCAGTATATGTACAGTCAG
>JAPTYQ010000030.1:22586984-22597190 GCA_029814465.1 Ostorhinchus cyanosoma | reverse complement strand
AGAGTAGAGTAGAGTAGAGTAGAGTAGAGTAGAGTAGAGTAGAGTAGAGTAGAGTAGAGTAGAGTAGAGTAGAGTGGTACAATGACATTTTAGACTACTATACTATACACACATAACACATATATACATACATGCAAACATACATATACATGCACACATTCTTACACACATACACACACACATACATACATGCATACATACATATACACACACGCATGCATACATACACACACACACATAAACACATACATAGCATATATATGTTTATATATACATATTCATGTCAAAACACAAACGTGGATCATGAGTTTTAAAATGTTATTTCCCCTTTAACCCTTTAAATTAAGCCAGTTTTAGGTTCAAGCAATGAGCATGTGTTGTTTTTTTTTTAATATTCCAAGATGCTATACTGTTCTACCATATGTACAGTTACTTTGAACATTGTTTTTCCGACAAGCCACTCATAACTTTCCTGTTTCTAGGTTAGTCTTAGTTAACCTCGGGGACTTACTTTAGCTCACCTTTCTCCTTAATGAAATACACGATAGTTTTCAGTTACCTTCTCTTACAGTTACTTTTCCCAGGACTGTCATTCAGTAAGTAATAATTGAAGTAGTTCAATGTTGAGATGAGTGTTTGCTTTAAATTTTGGAAATTCACTTCTCATAAATCTATTAATTTAAACAATAGTGCTTCCGGCTTAATAATTCACTCCAAAAATGTTCCAGTTGTTTATGCTACATTGCTTTTGGATTTTTTCACCTGTAGTAAATAGGCTGCTATTTACTGATCTCCATCTAATTATACCAAAACAGGCTTGTTTCTTTGACCTTAAAATAATTCGTCAACAGAGATCGCAGGTTGTGTTTTATGGTTTAACCAATGCTACAAGATGACGAAATCAGTAGAATCAGTAGAACTCTGTGATGAGAGAGGTGATGACCTTATTTCAGGGCAACCAACACATGAGCACTCGTGATTATAAAAGGAGAGGACATCTCGTATTCAAAGATTGGATAATATCTGCACGGTGCGTTCTTCATCTATCTCTAATACCTGTGATACTTATGTCGAGGAATGTCTCATCCTGGCACACCTGCGGCAAAACTGATGAAACAAATACTCAAGTACTTTATTTCACAAAAAGAGAACACATGTACCTTGAAGGGCTGTATTATACAAAGTATATGTCCTAATTACTTTCCAGAAGACAAATCATAAATTTCTGACAGCAGATGTAATTATATTTCTTAGATTTATTGAATGTGCTCACATTTAACCTGAGGTAAATAACAGTGACAGACTACATCAGAATTACAGGTTTGGGATTTAAGTTAAATATACATATATATGCATGGGTCAACACATTTAAATAGGCACATATTGGGGAAAAAACACTTTCATAACAAAGACTGGGTCTATGTTGGGTTACTTGAGATCACCTGCTTTTTATTATTCACAAACTTGCATTATCTTCACCGCTTTAGAGGTAGATTCCGATTTCTTATCACTATAGTCTTCTGTACAACCTGCATGTAATTGTATGTAATTATGCCAGCAAACAGGTTTTCTTTCTATGATTATACATGAGATGAAGCACATGACAGACTCGTTGTTTCACGCCTCAGTGGCTCCAGTACAGTGACATCTTTTGTTGAACATCAGTTTGAAAAAAGACGAACCATGCCTTTTATACTTTGTTGGATTTCTCTGTGTATTGCCAGTGGCATTTTAAACCAATTGTCTATGGTAAGAAATGTATAATAAGTGAAAATGCCTTTTTTTATATATAAATATATTACCAAAAGAAAGTAGTTAATCTATCTGATCAGGTCGGGGCCTCTTTAAAGGAATCCAGTCTCATTCTCTAGCCCTCATTTAATATATCAGCCTGATCTGACTCTGCTCTTATCTTCTCATGCAGTTTTACAGAACAATCAGACTCCACGTACACTTCAAATGTTTCTTTAAAACACTCACATTTGTCATGAATATCACTCTTATCAATAGAACCGCTTCCAAAATCCTGTGAGCTTTTCAATATCAATTTGTAAAGTCATTCTCCACATAATGAAAACGGCTGCTTGTCAAATTTAAGGTCCACTTAATATGTGGTAAAATTAAGGAAGGTATTTTCTGTGTTTTGAGCATCAATTTAATAATGAATCAGACAAAAATACTAAAAACGAATGATCAAATGACTCATTGTACGTTTCCTTTCCACATTTTATAGTCTTTTTGCTCTTTTTTTATCCTTTTTGAGGCAGATTATGAACTAAGTCATGGTAAAACATCATTACTACACTGGATTCAAAATCAACATCAGATTAGAAAGAAACATATAATCAAATGACAGGGTATTAGGGACATTAAAACACTACAGCTCCACATTTGTAAATGTCACCAAAGCGTTGGACCCCAGGGGCCAGTGTAGTCCCACAGGTACGGACTGTATTGATACGTTTTATAAAAGGATGTGAGAAGTGAAGAGCGAACCAAATCGTCTCTCAGGGCCAGTTCGTCTGTTTTATACACGTCCTTGCAGATCTCTGTCTGCTGCTTTCGTTTTGTCTTATACCTCCGGTTCTGAAACCAGATCTTCACCTGGGTCTCAGTCAGTCTTAAAGTGTTGGCCAGGTGAGCCCTCTCTGGAGCCGACAGGTACTTCTGATGGTTAAACTTCTTCTCCAGTTCGAGCACTTGTAGGTGTGTAAATGCAGCTCTGGAACGCTTCTGCTTCCCCCTGGATGTGAAAGTGGTGGACTCTGAGGAACTGGGACCAGATGTGTCCAGACACTCTGTGGAGGACAGATATGAGTAGGTCATTAAACAGGAAAAAAAAAGGTGTTGTCACTATGTGCATAAGGGCTGAAGTATTTTCTGTTTAGACAAGCGTTTTATGGCCTACTGTCATGTTTTGTTTTATTTTAATGTAGCTTTTTTTTTAATGTAGGACTGTTTTTTCTCTGTATCACTTTGAGATTCCATTAAAAAGTGTTTTATAAATGCAATTTAATATCATTATGTGTGGCCCTTATGGGGTATTTTCATGTAATAGTAAGATTTAAACACCAGGACAAAGAAAATCCATTTTAGTAACATTTCAGGATATATTTACAACTCCTCATCCTTCTACCTTTAATGAGTTTAACTCTCTTTTCAATCTGCTAATGACAGATTTTCATGCCCCATCTGCACACACTCACCTGTCTGCACTTCAAATGCAGTCCCAGGGGGGGAAAGTTGCTCCACCAGCTGCTCAGACTCTTCTTTCCACTGCGAACATCTTTCCATCTTCTGCGAACACCATTTGCCATTAAATCTTGTGCTGTCCTTAATGGAGAGAATGTCTTCTATGAGGAAAGAAGTCAGAGGTTTGGCTTGGTCAGACATGTCAGTCCGGTCCGTGCACAGACATGCAGAGGGTGAAGTGGTTGTCGAAATGTGGCCCCTCACACACTAACACCGCCTGAATTTATACAAGTCCAGGGGCGTGTTCACTCTGCTGCGCCGACGTGTGAAGGAGGCGGGTTTTAGGCGTGACTGCTTACTCTACTTTCACCTCTGGGAACTTTCATTTGTTTTCCTTCTCATTACTTGAAATCTATCTCTCTTTCTCAGCTAATAGTTTAACCGTCAAATGTAACTTTAAGATGGTGTAAGATAAAACTTAGCTACTTAACTTCTGACAGTTCACCTTTATCAACACAAATATACTCAGGGAAACATATATTTGGAAATTCTGCATATTAGTCTTTTTGATCTTTTGCACTTTATTACTATATTTGCACTTCATTTCTTTATTTGCACCTTATTACAGTTTTGACTTGATCTCAGTGTCACTTTTTCCAGATACTCATGTGTGTAAAGTCAGAGATTGTAATCGTAGCTGTTTTATTTACTATCTATCACTTTAACCATCGGCCTGCAGTTTATTGTATGTACAACAAAATGACAAAAAAGATTGATTGAATTTGTGTATTTCTACATAACAACCCTTCAGTGCTGATAATTTGAAGTGAAATGAATCAAAGTGATTGAATAATTACAATGGTGATAAAACTGCTAAATTAAGAACAACTAACATGAAATATTGAAATTGTCAAATTCATAAGTTCTATAGTTAATGCCCCAAAACATTTTTGAGACACTATTGCTATGAGCATTAGTTATATCTACTGTTTCCCATAAAGCTGGAAGAAAATATTTTCCCCTCATGTCATGAAATGATTGTGTCAGTGTGATTTAAGTGTAACTGGGACTTATTACACCTGATCAAAGGTGATTACTGTCAGAATTTCTGGGAAGAAAGTCAGAATTCTCAGATTAAAGTCAGAATTCTGAGAAAAAACTCACAACTTCTGAGATTAAGGCTGAATTCTGACTTTATTCTCAGAATGATAATTAAAAACAAAAAAAGGGACCTTTTTTGTTTTTTTTTTATTTTTTCAGTGGACCTAATCCTCTTCCGTAAACTTAGAATTAGCAAATATCAGTTTTATTTCAAACTCCAGAGGAAAATGCTCCACCAAAATCTACATAGGATGAAGTAGAAAAAGCATGTCAACTATATTTTATGGTAAAATATTCCAAAACTCTGTTGTAAAAAGCTTTATGTAGCCACTTAATAGTATTTTATTTGGTATCTTGTGTAGATCTCTGTATTTATATGTCTTATATCATATATTTTGGAGTGGTTGGTAGTTGGGGTCTGGCCTAACACTGGTCAGTGCTGTTACCCTTCAGTCTACGAGGCTGTTCAGTCTGTAATGAGAAGACGAAGAGCAGGAGGAGGAGGAGGATGAGGGGGTCTGAGTGGGTGGTCATACCCACCAGTGCACTAATGAGTTTGACACATTTGGGCCGGCTCCTGCACGGGCGCTGCCATCGTTCAGTGGCTGTTTATATGTTGTTTTCCATGGTTCAGCCTGACCTTTTTCCAGAGATTGCAACATTCAGCAGCGCTGTCAGTGTTCCTCTGGGAGTTCACGCTTCATTTGGAACAACATGAATCTCAGAATGATAAACATGATCCTCTCCGTGCCCTCGGCCCCTGTTGAGCACCCACCACCTCATGTCACTTCAGTTACTGTTGTTAATCATCAGCCAAAAGTGACGTATTTGTTATCATGCAATGACACTATGCACATCAGACATTCAAAGTCACTGGTATGTTTGAATTTACAAAGTAATTTTGGGGAGATTTCTATCTTATTTGTGTTCACTGTTAACCTGGAATCATGGCAAGTACAATCACTGCTCAATGAACACTTTGAAAATGTTTGGTCCAAATATAATATAAGGACTGAATGAGGAATAAAATCATTTAGGTTTTAAGCTCCTGATACGTGGAACAAACTTTAGTCTGAACTCCATCTACAAACACTGATTCATTTGAGAATGTTAAAATCAAGTATTATTGATTTATAATGATTGATTTATAACACTAGTAAATTAGACTATTGGTATTATTATGTATTTTGTATTGTTGTTATAATCATCATCATTATTACCACAATTATTATTTCCCCCCTCTATCTTTCTCACTTTCGTCCACACTCCTCTTCCTCTTTTCCCTATCGACCCCAGTCTATATTGTTTAGTTGCTCTCTACATTTATTATCTTTTTCAATGTAAAATGATGCTGTCGTTGTTATTTGTCATTACTCTGTCCTTATGTGTTGTTGTTTCTTGTTATTTATCACTAATAATAATTTAGAAAAGAGAGAATGTTAAAATCAAGAATGTTTCAATTGATTATATATGTTGTTTTTTTTATGTATGGAAATGCTTTTATTATAAAACTGTTATGATGTGACTGTTTCCCTGCTGTTTTGGTCATGTCTCCTTTGAATAACCGACCCCCTCCCCCATCTCAATGGCACCAACGTGAAAAAAAACAAAAATAGTTACTGACGATTACATTTTTAAGTGTCATTTTTGAGGTTTTTTTTTTTTTTTCACCTATAATCTATCCGCAGCAGAGTAAAAGCTATTTAGTTTTCCATCCCAGAGAAGCTGTCTAGTAAACACAGTATTAAGATGATCAGTGTGATACAGTATGTTTCACCTTGAATTCTGTTTGTTTCTGAAGTATGTTGACCTTTACATCCTTCAGCCTGAGCATAGGTTTTTTTCTACTTTTTAAAGCATTTACATATGAATCCAAACTGTACATATGAGCCATTCTGTCTTGAATATAGCACACTTTACATGTACGTTTAGTTTAGTTTAGTTTAGTTTAGTTGCAAATGAAACAAATAAGAAAACAAAAAAAACAAGAAACAAAAACATATACAAGAAAACCAAATATTGACTTGATTTGCATATTTGAAAAGGAAGTAGAACTTATTTAATCCCACCCCTTCTCCACAAAACTGTCTATTGTTTAGCTTCCTATCAACATAATATATGAAAAATAAAGTCCCTTGGATCAGTTATCATCTTCACATGCACATGCACACCTATATTAACATACCGAGAAAGTAAAAAATAAATAAATACATACATAAACAATGAAACAAAGTGAACAACAGCAATCAAACAAACAAATTGGCACATACACACCAAAAAAAAAAAAAAAAAGTACTTGACTTAGTTTGACGTCTGGAATGGAACAAATGCTTCTAATATTTCTGCCAACGACACTGTCATCCTGCAGCTTTATTTTGACACAATACACAAGATTAATCTGATCTGAAAACACTATTCCAAGCATTCATACTGTGAATATTTAGCCGTGTAGTTCTGCATCAGACGTGAAAACCTCTGACCTTTTAGCCCAGGAAGGCATTTGTCTTCCGCCGTATGTGTTATGCGCCGGTGGTGTTTTCTTTGAGCCACAGTGAGTTGTTGTACCATCAATCTTCCCTTGTGTCCCTGACATTTCTTTGTCAGAAAAGAGCAGTGAGACAGTGTTGTAACAGTGGATTTGTCAGTCTTCAGTGATATCTCCTCAGCATCAGTGTTGTTTTATACTGTATCTCTGCACTGGTTATTACACAATGTCTTCTCTCATTATGGGCTGGACTGTATGGCATTACATCACATTGGGAAGTTGATTTTTTTTTTGTATAAATAAAGTTAAAACAGCTGTTTCTTATTTCATAGTTACTGTAAACAGCTCTGATGTCACTTTTTAATCCATTTCAAGTTTCCTTTGCTCTTTAACACTAGTATTTTTGTAGTTTACAGTGTAAAATACAGATATTTGTGGATATTTCTTTAAATTACTGTATCATATGGACCTGTATTTTCAACCTCTTATCCCTATTTGGAGTATTTTCATTTTGTAGAAGTGTTTAGGAAATCTTCCACTAGAGGGAACTTTAACTCAGATGTTTATCCACCACATAGCAGTGACTCAAACTACTACTAAAACTCCTAAAACATTTCATTTTTAAGGAATTAAGAGTCTGTGTTTGGCTTTTTACCATCTTTATTCAGCACTGTTCAAGAAAAAAAAAAAAAACCTTTTCTTAAACACAGATACTGGACAGAGAAGACACAGAGACTCAGGTCTGGGATTTTTTTTGATTAATCTCATCCCTGATCATAAACACCAGATTAAAAGACTAGCATTAAAAGGATGTTATTACAAAATAAAAGATGAGGTATCTTCCTGTTCGACGCTGACGTAAGGCTGTCTACGGCATGAGTTCAAACCTCTTTTACAGAACTATAATGAGTCTTTCATTGATGGCCAGACTCACGTCATCTTCTATTTAAACTGACCCTCATGAAACGTGAATCACAGCATTGTTGTCGAACATCTTTATGGAGGGATTTTACTTTCATTCCTACATTTCTGTGTCACTCCTTTGACTCTCACATATCACACATGCATTCTTAACTTTTTTTTTTTTTTTTCAGCTTCCACCCCCTCTTTTGGACTTAACACACATAACATCACTTAAAGAAATACTGCACCAGAACATACTTAGTCACATATTGTAAAACTACAAATTAAAAATGTAAAATATTCAATAATAACCACTTGATTTTGATAAATACATGGCTGCCTGAAGTCAGAATTTTATTTATTTTTTCTACCTGTTCTCATGAAATTATTTTTGCTAGTGTGATTTATTGTTGATGGATAAAGTGTAACCTGGACTCAGTATGTAATCATTGAATTAAATGGTGATTATTGATGTGTATAAATAGGAATAAAAGGAGGAATGTGTCAAAAAAATTATTTCAGCTTTATTAGCAGCAGTGTATCTATTGCACACACACGCACACACACAAACACACACAAACACACACTAAGGCATTATCTGATCTCATGAAGTGTCTCTGGTCTCCTGTCTGTCTCCATCTGCTTATCTGAGCAGCTCCTGAGGCCATCATCTCATCATCTACCTGACGTTTTTAACAACTTTTCCCTCTATTTTTAACACTATTTAACTTATATTTCATTGCAAATGTTGCTCCTGTTCATGACTTGCTTCGCCAAGTTTGAAAACCAACAAATACCATTGACATTAAGACGCATTTTTGGTGAATCCTGACCTATCTGTGCATCATCGATGACTGACAGATCTGACTGGAACCGGTTCATGTTTGATTGAAAGTTTTCAAAAGTTAGAGAGCCACTCAGTCTGCGGGTTTGTTTACCAAGCAAAGCTCCGGGACAGGACAAGCTCTCCAGTCTTATCAGCGGATTTGTGAATGGGACAATAATGAGCTCAGTTTGATAGAGCAGGCCTGTCAGGTCAGATGTCACTTCATCCATTAACTCTTGATGGCTCTCTTTGATAAACACAAACCACAGCTCGTAGCTAAATACTGCAGGGTTTCTAATTGACTGTGTTGTTTTTAATAGGCTCTTAAAAGCGAAGATTTCACATTTTCACTGAGTGTAGCCTGCAGGTTCGAGACTACTTTGCCTGGTAACGCTTTTGTAGCTTGTTTTTTTTTTGCATATATTTGTTGATAAGAGGACAAAGATTAATTTCAAAATGCTTTTACTTCATCCTATATTAAAAATGTCGGCCTTTCTACAAGAAAAAAGGAAGGGAGTTACTGGGCTGGTCGGTGCGTCTTGTACAATTACGCTGCGTAATCCTAAATGTTAGTTACTATAATCAAATATAACTGAGTAAATGCTCATTTATTTTACTCTCCGTTATGTGTACTTCTTTTTCTTACATGCTGCTAAAGAGTGAAGTGCAAAAATATTAGAAAATAAAAATAATTAGCCTTCAAAACATTGTGCGTAACAGATTATTTTTAATTCGCCTCGACTTGTCCAAAAAACTGTAACGTAAACAAATATTTCCAACACAAAATATACAATAAAATTACACACGGACTTATTAGGTAGTTTTTTTTTCCTATAGTAGCTTTTTTTTTTTTTAACATGTTCACCAGCCTCTTCCACTGTGTAAGTGTCTGTGGCTAAAGGGCCCCTCGGTGTGAACTCCCTCACACACCTGAGCTGAGGTTGGCACACTGTGGTACCCGTACCCGTAAAAGCTGCTGTTTCCGTATCCAACCACTGAATTATAATGTCCGAGTGTCACGTTGTACGGGGCCGAGGAGCCGCACAGTTTCCCGTCACGCACGATCACCGGCACCGCCACCCTCCGAGGCGCAGGTGGAAACCCAGCCAGCTCCAGGCTCTGGTCCTGTCTCTGGCGTTTGCATTTGTACCTCCTGTTCTGGAACCAGATTTTGACCTGCGTGGAGGTGAGTTTGAGGACGTGGGCCAGCTGCTCCCTCTCCGTGGCAGACAGGTACCGCTGCTGTCTGAAACGCCGCTCCAGCTCCGACACCTGGGCCTGGGAGAACAGAACCCGGGGCTTCCGACGAGGCCTGGGTTTACTTTTGAAGGTTTTGTCGCAGATGGATGAAGAGTCCAGACCGTTGATTTCTGCAGGAAAAAAAAGGGAACATCCGTCAAATAAAGTCAACTCAGAGAAATATTAGGTTATATACGCAACTTATGATCCATTTAAAAAATAAAGTTGGAATAAAATATTGTTAGTCTTCGCTTAAAATGAATAACAATGTGATTTATTCTTAATAGATGAGACTCAGAATGTCATCATTAAATGAAGTGAAAGGTGATGTGTGTGTAAATAGAAATAAAAACTTAACAGCCAGCAGTGCATGTAAAAAGTTTAAATTAAATTAAAAACAACGAAACTTTTGGTTTGGTCATTATTTACTTATTCTTTGTTTACTTGGTGCTTTATAGGA
>JAPTYQ010000030.1:22561094-22572521 GCA_029814465.1 Ostorhinchus cyanosoma | reverse complement strand
GTTCACTGTGGTCGGTTTCAGATGCTGCAGCTCTTTCATAATTCATAGTTTGAGTTATTGTTTGTTCAGGATTAATTGTCTCCTTGTAAATACAAGCTGGACAGACTGTACATATACTGACCAAGGAAAATCTTCTCCCTTTGTGCAGTAATCTACACCTGGCTTTTTTGCCTCTGTCTATAATAATATACATTAAATAGATTAAATGTAATTTAAAATTTATGTTACGCAACATAGTATAGCAAACTTACATAATCAAAAACAAATTAATTTCAGTCAAAAAAACCAAAAACAAACATGTGACCACTGGTATATGGTCTAAATCAGTTCCTTCAAGTCTCCTAGCATTTGAATTCATGTTCGTATGTGGTGAAAGGGATGTGTTTTATGTGACAGTCCTGTTAATACTATTATAATTTAGAAATGAAAATATGCCTTCAGTTCAGGATCAAATTCCAGATCGGCAAGAAATTGATCACACTGACAGATATATTACTACCATGCAGGATGTGTGTAGGTTTTTCATTGCAATAGCTGCCTTCATGTCTGTGAAATGGACGAAAATGCCAAAAAGTGCCTCTTAAGAATAAAATACTATAATCCAGATTCAGATACGGAGCAGGTGCAAACGAACAGAAAGACTCGTTTGCAATAAACTTATGGAGATGAGTGAAATGATAGTATACAACTTCATAAACAACATATATTAATTTGACAAACTTAGTCATTCAAATAACCAAAAATATAATGTGTGCAATAAATAAAGATACAGAATCCTGTGAATTCTTTATGTCTTTGTGGTTTTTGGTTTTGAGCAGCTGTTTGGAGGGATATTAGTATTTACAGAGCAGTAAATGCATAACAAAACCAAAAAACTCAGAATTAAAAAGGGTGTAGATATTGATGATTCCTAATGAGCAAAACAGGAGCACAAAAAATATTTCATACCATATGCCAGATATGATAAATATTTTATTTCTGTTCAGCAAAAGACACATGACTGATGCGTTTGTATCTTTCATGACTTTTCAGTACAGAGGAAAAACCCAGACATATACACAGTATGGGTATATATGTATATGGGTATATTTTAAAGTGCAAGTGATTCACAAGGGTCAATCATGCGTTACATAGCATCTGTATCAGGAACTTCAGTAATCTCCTTAAATCCTCAATAACTTTTGACTCTGATAGTAAAATAACTGTCACTTATATATGAATACAAAATAAACTTTACTAGTCACTGAAGCTTTTTGAGTTTGTTTAAGCACAACAACATTAATCTATTTCAAGTCTTGAGAGGAAAGAGTACCGTAAGTGCCAGAAATGAGGGCGTCTTCAGTCTCTTTAGTATTAACAGGAGAAACAGTTTCACAAAACTCACCATGGGTCAATTTAACAATACTCCAGTACCACCTAAAGCACCCTATACTTGAATTAAAATCGCGAACATAAAGAAAGTAAAACCCTTACAGTTTTCCCACCTTTTTTTTTTTTTTCTTTTTTTTTTTGCCTAATAGCCTTCATGGTTGTTTTAACTTGGGCATGTCTTCATCCAAACAGACATTCATACACAGGTACATTCTCTGAAATTACCGTTACATTTGACTTGGTGAAGAAACAGTCAATTTGCCCTTGCCAAATATATTTGACACAAGGAATGTTCATAGAAAATAAATATGAAAACATGAACAGACATTAAGATGTTAAAATGTGGACTGATGCTGAGTTCACTGTGTGTTGAAAATCAGAGCGGCCACAGCAGAGGGGCATCCAGACAGCATCATACAGGGAAGTAACAGTTTAGCAGCAGCTGTTGGGTTTTGGATTTACCCATGGACAACAAAGATACACATATATGTATCCATAGTACATGAAGAAGCCCTGACCCTTCAGGATGCAAAAGATTCCAACTGATTTCCTTTCACTGGGTAAATAAAACATGTTTCAATTGCACATGTGCTGAATGTTTCAATGCCCTTTATAGTGGTTAGATGCAAAGTGCTTATTTAACATAAACTAGTAAGCTAGGATACACCGCAGTGTGACTATAGCTTTTAACTTCCCAAGTGATTCCTTCAGAACTGCTGTCTTTTCGCACCAAGAAACGATGATATTCACAAAACAGAAAAGAAACAGTTTACAGAAACCACAGAAACAGAAAGCGAGAGGAGCAATGCCTTCACACGGAGTATACAACATGAGAGCATACATGCTGCTGCTTTAGTAACACAGCATCAGCTGGCACTGAATGAAATAAAGGTCAATTTCTGTGTTGCTGTGATCCTTTGTATGTGAGATTATTGCATAGTTTGGAATTCTTAACATAGCTATTAAATTGACACTGAAAAATAAAGCAATCTTTTTCTGGTCATACACCTCTCTGTGACAGTATATAAATTCACTTTTTCTCTGAGCAGGATGGGTTCAGCTACTTTGAAATGCTCTTAAACAAAAATAAAACAAGTAATAAACACATCTGTTACTCTATCATTTGAAGGTTTTCATTTTCTCTGTCATTTAAAGTGAACTGAACCCAGCCATTGTTCCAAGTTGATCTCTATATTGCATTTCTCCCTTTCATGTGCACAAACACTCACTATTTAGTCCGAAACCGAAGCTAAACTGAGTTATTCTATTTTCTTTTCTGACTGAAGCTAATGGGTCCAAACCAGTTCTACACTAAACAAAAAAACAAACACCAGCAAGAGGACCGATCTCAGTGACTGTGGCTCTGAACTGACTCTGAATGATTGTCTCGATCTTTGAAGGCTATGAATTACAGTCTTACGTATTTAATCTGCAAAAAAAAAAGAGAGAGATTGTTGCTAAAGATAATGAGATATTTAATGTGTGAAGTGTACTGGACAGCTGGTAACCAACATGAGCTACCTGCACAGAGAGGCAGACTCAAGCCTGAGTATAACTGACACTATAAAAATGTACAAAGTCTTTGTCTCCAACGTTCTTTAACATCCTGGTGGCTTGACTCCAACTGATCTGCTTGTGTTTGAAACATAGGCACTGGGATCTAGAGTTTGAGTTACTGTATTGATGGCCCCCTCTTTGTAGGAGTGTCTTTTTAATGCCTTCTATGTCAGATTGATGTGAATCTGGAAGACGTTGCTCTAAAAAAAGAAAAGAGTTTTGGGGCAAAATAAAAAAGGCCAGCTCTGACACTATAAACGCCTGTAATGCACTGAATCTTTTCCTGTGTGTTTCTTTCTCTAATGTATAGCACAAAAAACAATACAAGAACAATAATGCTGTGTCTATTTGTACCCAGGTGGAAATAATCACATGACAGCTCCTTGGCTATTTAAACTCACAAATATATAGTATAATGCAGGTTGATTCTTACATTTTTGCTAGGTTTGTGCAACATATTTGATTAGATTTGGATCATGTTTGGAGTTAACCCATAAAGACCCACTCCTAATTTTGTGGTGGTTCCCAAATTAATTTCTCTCTCTATTTAACTTTAAGTCAATTATCACCATTTATCATAATAATATCCTCTCCATTTTGCATTTCTTTCAGTGAATATCTGGTATTTTCCTATATTTATTTTACTGGCTATGTACTTTAATCATCACGCTGACACTGCATTGTAACAAAAACACAGAAAACTTACAAAAAAGTGACTTTTTTCAGTAAAATATATCATTAATTGAACATAATCCAAGTGCGTCTATCCACTGTTATTTATCAAACTCCGTGGGTTTTACTGGTGAATCAATGTTTTCATGTTCAGTCCAAATGGGTCATATTTGATGACCATGAAAAGCAGAAAAATGGCATTTTACTTGAATTATTTACATGTATTGATGAGATTAGTGGATCAACACATTAAAAATTTTAAAGATCAGGAGATGCTTTTGGTTACTGGTGTATATTTGGGTCATTATGGGTTAAAATCACACAGGAACCCCCTACTCTTCTTAGCAGCATGGTTACTTAAATTGTCTGTAAAAAAAATATATATACGTGGGTGAAAATAGCCACATTAGCTCTTCTTCTGCAAAACTGGAAATATTAACACATGGGTGCAAATAGTATCTACCTGCAAACTAATGAATAAGAACTGGAAATAAATGCAAAAAAAAAAAGATAACTGTCTTAAGAAACGTGAATGTCAACCCAAGCAAGGAGAAGCACCTCAAAGTAGTGCAGAACCATTTAAAATCTTCCCTATGGATGAATTTAATGCTGGTGTTTGCTTTGCTGTGATTACGCCTTGCCATTCGTCACTACTGTGCACAAACCCCTTCTATCAGCTGCAGCGCCTCTTCTTTTCAATAACCAGAAAGTGTGTCAAAATGAAGCTATCTTGTTTAGTTGTGGTCCCTTGTAACACCCATAAAGTAGATCACCTGACTTGAATGACCAACCTTGTTCCCCTATGGCCAGCACAGAGTCATGACATGGGTCCCATTCAGTCACCGGAGTATCAGCTCTTTTTTTTTTTTTTCTTTTTCTTTTGTTTTTTTTTTGGCATAGAGCTCATGTTCAAATAGGAGCCATGACTGAACTGCTTTTTAAAAGTCTATCTGTAAACTGATTAAAACTACAATAATGCATTAAAATAAAAAAAAAAAACATTAAATAATATAGTAGGAAAATAAATATAATCCCAACAAGGCTTTTTTTAAAATAGTCATTCTCCGTCTAGACACTGGAAACCAGCGTGTATGTTACGTTATTCACCTCAGAGATTGACGATCATCAGTCCAAGACAATGGCTGCCTTCAGTCTCATCGGTGAACGTGCTAATCAGCTGCTGCACATACACGACTGCTTCACACTCAGTTAAGAACATGGATACAGATTCAACTAAACATGGTCCCACATATACTGTAGAGCTCAACAGTCTTATGCATTACAAGTGTCTGGATACAAGATATGCAAAATGGACTTTTTCTGATGGATAGACTTGGCCATGTCCTGAACAATCCTTATGTACAGGATTATGATTTGTAATACACGACCATGGCTACATCTAGCATCAGAAAAAAACAAACAAAAAAAACAAAACAATTATAAGTGCTATAGCTATACACTATTTTGGTATTTCATGAATAGCATTCAGGGCAGTTTGAAGTTTTTTGGTCAGTTTAAGATAACCTCTCAAAGGTTATCATGAAACCTCTACAGACCTCACTCCTTATGAGCACTCTCCTTTAGAGGGCTAGCTATGGCTGTCTAAGATAACTTAGTATACAGTACATTTAAGTATTATGTTAGTGTCAGAAAATAGATATGAAACTCATTTCCACATCTCATGCTCACAATTTGACTGGTCTCATCACTAAAATATTAGATACATCTACCATTAATTTCCTTCCCTATCAATGAACGAATAATAATCTACTAATGTCTATCAATGAACAAATGTCTTTTAAAGTATGGAGGCATAAACAATTATGGCTGTCTTTTTTTCTTATCTGAAAGACGACTTAAGGATTCATCTTTGTTGCACAACTGCAACAGCCACATGTTCGACACTATCTGTAAGTGGACACGTCTGAAAATAGTCGATGGAGGGGATCTCTCACTCTAAGTGTAGGATATACAATATAACAACAATCAAACTCTGATAACTCTATGAGCATTCCCTAGTGGTGCATATTTCTGTAACTTCCAGCCTAGTGGAGGAATGGATTTGTCACCCCTAGGGAATAGAGGAGCTTGCGTTTTCATGGTGTCTGAGGAGTGTGTGGAGTTTCTGAATCTGAGTGGAAGTTAGGAGCTGTCACTGGCAGAGCGTTTTTTGCCAAAATGACTGGCAGAGTCTCTGTTCCGCAGATTAGGCTGGATCTTGTACATATGGGGACCCATGGACCAGCGCCAGCTCCCACGGCCCTCCACTCCAGTTGGGATGGCGGCAGCTGCAGCCACAGCAGTGGATGGGCAGGGCTTGCTCTGCAGCAGCTGAATAAGCATAGTCATTTCTGGGCCCAGCCGCGACACCATGCTGGTCCTAACGCGGTCCACCGTGTCCTCATCACAGTCCATCAGGCTCTGTAGCAGCTTACCATAAAACCTAGACAAAGCATAGAATCGCAGATTATTTTTTAATATCTCACACATCAAAATGCACAGCATGTAACTGCATCAACGCATTCTCATTAAACCCTTTGGTGGTTTAATTTCTACATATCTGTATACATATTTGCTCTATAGTCTGATGTCATCCATATGGGTGTTCCCATCTCTGGTCCAGTCAATAGTGAGCCTCATGCTCCACCCTCCTTCTCCTTTGTATCCACTCCCTAACTGCAATCCTACATGTATTACCACAACAATAGAAACAAAACAGACACACTTGATATTCCTGTTTGATTTTCTTTCAGTGAATAAAAGAATGTATGGAAACCAAAACATAGGAATCAATATAAATTTAGTCATTTGTTATTATACATAATCTGGGGACAAAGGGCCAAGTTATGTGTATTTATAACACTAACAGAGCTGTGTTTCCATTTCAGGATGGTCCAAACATGTCTAGAATTGTTCGGTGTAACTTGTTTTTCAGTCTAATCTGTGGTGAGTTCTCTGTTATGACATTCAGTCCACAACACCTTTGGACTAACTGTGTGGCTCTCTACTACTGCATTAAAAGTCTTGTTGAACTTCATCTGCACGGTGGACAATACAAAGACTCACCTATTGGGGAAGTGACTTGGTAGCTGTGCCACTTCACCAATAGCATCTGGATTAGATCGTGCAACAGTGCAGATATCCAGCTTGCTGTAACACTCCTCTTGGACCTCAGATATCATTCTTTGGAAGGTGGAGCAGCGGCGGATGGTGGGGAATGCCTTCGAGGTGATGCCATTGGCAATGCACTTAAGGCTCTCCTTCACAAATGCTTTACCCTGTAAAACAACAGCAGCACTTCACACATTCTTGCCCTGACAGTTACACCCATTAAATCCTACACAGCTCATGTGCACATACAAATAAAAGAATAAGCAAGTAGGCTTCTGAAGTGTACAACGATACCTGAGTGTCAAATTTAGCAGCACTGTATAGGAAGGACTTGCAGATGTCATGCATGCCATCTGTGTCACAAGTTGAGTTTTCCAGGCAGGCGAAGGCTCCGCAGCCAACTTGGAGGGCACTGTTGAGACAGCGTGCCACATCTGCTGTGGGCACAGAGAATGAACCATCAGCAGGGGAGCCAACAGTGGGTTCACTGGGAATCACTGCACACTCACTGAGCTCATTACACAAGAGTTGCCAGGTTTTCAGCTAAAAAATGAGGTGAACAAAAGAGGATTTTCATACTCTGCTGATTCACAAAAGACATACAGTCACTCGGGGGCAAATAGTGACTTGACTGGAGATTGGACACCTTACAACTTTGAGAGTCTCAGACACTATTTGGCACTGGAGCACTTTTCTCTTGGCAGGGACCTATATTCCACTGTTTGGTTCTTTTCAGCAGAGCTTGGATGAACAGCACCAGAAATACCAAAGAGTTTCCTGAAAATTGTTGGCATGCCTGCAGACACACATAAACATGCACTTGTATGGCTGGCACACACACTCACACAAATGTGCCACCAGTATCTGTCTTCAATTATTTTATACAAGCTGTATTTGTCAAGATGAATATGAGGAGTCTGGCTCCAGACCCCTGTGATATATACTAAACTATTAACTAAGCATGATACTGTCCAAATGATTAGCCATAAATGATCCTGTGCTTACAGATTATATAGTATTTATACAATCAGATACACATGTAGTGCTGTCACTTGGCTGGCATTGTAATTAGGATGATTAACCCACTAAGAACTCTGATCCCTACTTTACACACACAACACAATATCCCTGAAAAATAAATAAATAAAACTACGAAACAGCTACTTTACAAAGGCATGTAGTCTTTCAGTCTATTTGCCAAACATTGATCTTCTTGGCCATAAGGGACAGAGCTCTAAATCCTTGCAAGCGACTTGTAATTTTGCACCAAGACAGAGCTATAAAACATAATCTGTAAATCAGTGTATCCAGATAGTTGGCTTTCCTTATTCTTCATCCAAGAAACCACTGAGATGGCAAACAGCCTGACTCAAATCCTTTGTAATAACCATTAAGAAATGTCATAGAGGAGCCTAAGCCGACTTGGCAGACTCTGAATCTGGGGCCCCATGTTGACCTGCACAATAAGATAAAGTCCTCCTGCCATCAGGGAAGAAACATTGCTCTTAAAATACAGAGTGAGCTGCAAATCTTATGATGATGAAGCAATTCCTGCAGAACAGAATCAGCATCCCTGTTACCCTCTGCTTATTATCACTGGGGCGTACCTTTGTGTTAAAAAGGAAAAGTCACCATGTGAATGAAGCCCTGCAGATTGGTGATTTGCAGAGGCATTTCTTTTTTGTTCTTACACTGGGTAATGACTCAGACCTTGCACTGTGATTTTTTCTGATGAATAAAGACTGTCAACTAATAGGTTTGGATTGGTTTGTCATAATGCACAGCCCCTGTGACAATTATTTTTTTTTCCTTTTTTTTCCTCTAAAGCATGCTGAAAAAAAAAAAGCTACAGTGGTGTAGCCTACTTCTTTCTCTGACAGAGTATATATTCAAGCGATAGGTGCTTTATGTTTAATGCACTGAAACCCACTAAGTCCACTCTAATGCTGAATAGTTGGACCTATGCAGCAGGCAAAAGCATGAGAAAGAGCCCATCAGCATGACACAGCCTGCACCTCAGGTGTCAGCATCAAGCTCCATGCTCATCTGTTGCCGGCAGGACACCGGCAAAACCAAAGCGTTAATCCCGCAGCGAATCAAGGCGTTCGTTTAGACAGAAAAGGCTGCATAGGCCAAAAAAAAAAAAGAAAGAAAGAAAAAAAATTATGAGAAAAAAACCCTCCAGAGTGAGCGAGCAAGGTAAGGCTTTAAATTGTAGGAATCGTGTTTAAAACAAGCAGGCAGTGCACTCTGAAATATGCAGATGGAGGCAGCGTGTTACTTACAAGGGCTATTGGCAGAAAAGCGTGCTCTCCTGGGCGAATAAGACTCGTTTTGATCCAGTTCATATGCAGATGCGTTCAGCACCATCAGGAGAAAAAGTCCGGTCCTCAAAGGCATCGTCCTTTCAACACAGATAATAGAACTAAATGTAAAGAGATGTCTCCTGCTCTGTGTGTAATTCATAAGAATAACGCTCCAAAAGCTTCTCCTGTGCCGAAACAGGATTGATGTAGGCTAGAACAAGTAGGGTTGCCAGAAATTTCTCTACACTGGACTCCTCACTATCCTTTTGACTTGCATGACAGATAGCACCGATGTCAAGTCTGCATGGGTTTATATGGGAGCGCTGAACATTACGAGTTCTGCGTTTGGACCAATCACAGAGCAGCGTTTCAGACCCTGGTCCTTGTCTTTTCCACTACTAATTGATCAAATCGTTTAAAAGAGACAGACATTGTTAATATTAAAGCTCACAATCAAAGTTGAAGGTTTTTTTTTTTATGTTATATTTTTAATCTTTTTTTTCCTACTGTACTTTAATGCCTCAGATGTTACAGGCTCTTGAACCCCTCTTAAATGCCACTTTTTTTTTTTTTCTTTGCTGGATTTAATGAGGAAAAACTTCATGCAGAATCAAGCATGTGAGGACAAAATGAACTAAAATAATACTCCCAAAGGTAAAGATAGAATCCAAAGCAATATTGACAGGTTTCACTTTTGATTTCAGTTTATTAAAGGGAGATGCACCATGTGTTTTTTAAGGAGGTCCTATAACATAAAACCTTCAATTCAAATATGAATATAACACAAACTCACATACAATCACATGTACAATTCAGGACACATACTTTTGACAATAACATCATATGCTCCATCCCTGCCCTCTCCCCAGATCCCCAGGTTTCAATGATGCAGCTTTTCAAACTAATTTGCAAATAATAATGTGGAGAGTGTGAATGCTGCAGTCATTCACTTGGAAGGCTGACAACATTAATAGTCAAAATAAACAAATTTAAGCCCCTCTCCACACAGTTCATCTTGTATTTTAGTCAAATTAACAGAGCTAAAGCCCGCTGTCCAAATATCAACCCAGAATATTCAAATACCACGTCTTTATTATCACTATGGCATTTTCCTGAATCGTGTTTAATAATGACAACATTGTTGCTTTAACTTAGGGAATCTGCTCGACGCAGAGATAAACTACCTGCACTGTTGACATAAAGTGTGGATGATGATTGCTGTTGACCTAATTCTGTATTCTTCTCTTCTTCAGACTGTGAAATGTTGGCTCAGATTCCACCAACTTGCAGCTGCACGTGTCGACATAAGGAGGATGATGCGTAAACTATTATCATGGAGGCCTCACCAATCTGCCCAGTGCAACACTCAACAATTAACAACACAGTGAGTCGGCTGAACTGTCTTAATAAGAGGGTTGAAGAAACGGAAATGTTTATCAGTGATCAGTGAAGGAATAAGATGTATGATATTTGACTAATGTTCTGTCATAGACTCCTTTTCCCTGTGGAAAGCAGAGAGCGCTGTGTCCTGGCTGTCTTTGCCGATCATTGTGCTAAACCCTAATTTCTCCCAGAGTGTTGTCAGGAGTTGGGCATGATGTCAAGCTGTTGGCACCTTATCTCTGCTGGGGAATCCAAATATGGGTCCCTGCCAAACTGCACCAGTAGCCTTTGTAATGAAAAGATAATATGAATGTAACAGCCTAATGAATGAGCTTTTATCTACTGTCACAATCAATCTTTATCAGCATCCTGCTCTATGAAGGGTGCAAGTTACACACCATATGTGAGACTTTTGAAGAGTTCAGGCAACACAAACATGATCTAAACAGTGATAACCCTTGTGTTTTAACCCTCTATTCAGGAAAATTATGTCCAAACACATAGAGATCCACAGGTTCTAGATGTGGTCGTTTTTATGCTGTTGTATTTTCATGTATGCTGTTCCGCATTTGTCCAGCAGTCACCGCCAAAGCATTCTGGGTATAGCAACATGATTGTGAGGCTATTGTATTCCAAAACTACTAATATCTCCTAAAATATTTGTCTTATCAACTTGCCATTTTCACTAGTCTGTTCCTTGAGCAAAAATACATAAGTAAGACAAACTGCAGTAGTCAGCTCTATACGGATTTTGTATGAATCCTGAGACACACATACATTACACTGCACTGCATTATTTATGCATTATTTATTGTTAGGTTTTACTGTTATTATTTAAACATAGGAATAATTTTATAAGAATTTTTATGATGTGCATTGCTGGTCCTGAGTACTGGTTTTGTTTTATGTATATACATGTAAATACAAATAAATTGAACCTTGAACCTTGTTGAACACACACACACACACACACACACACACACACACACACACACACACACACACACACACACAGAGGCCACTTGGC
>JAPTYQ010000030.1:22528164-22540968 GCA_029814465.1 Ostorhinchus cyanosoma | reverse complement strand
ACAGCCAGTGATTGAATGAGTAACACAAAGCTGTCAAATGAAGGCCTACACCTTTACTGTATCCTGTTGTTTCTAATTACCCCGCCCCCCAAAAAGGGAGATAAGGGGTATTGTTGTTCGTTTGGTTTATTTGTGTCTGTCTTTCATTGTTAACACTCTAGCAGCAAAACTATTGTTTGAATTCATACCAAACTGGGTTTATAAATTGCCAGTGACCCAGATTAGATATGATAACAGTTTGGGAAAAGTAGGTCAAAGTTTCAATTTTTTATGAATTAAAAATATATTTATATATATATTCCATTTGCTTATAATGGGCACAATTTCCAATGTCTCTAGCAGCAAAACTATTGGTTGAATTCACACCAAATTGGGTTTATAGATTGCCACTAACCTAGAATAGATGTGAGTACATTTTGGGAAAACTAGGTCAAAGTTAAAATTTTTATGAATTTCTTAATTCTTTTTTTCCCATTTACTTATATTGGTCGAAATTTCAAATGTCTATAAAAACATCTGTTTTATTTCAGTTTTCTTCAAACATGGCACATATATAGAGGCAATTGATATAGAAACATCACCACACGCATAGACATGATGACATAAGCTGGATTAATGGCAAAATAAGCCACAATACGTGCGAGGGGCGGGGTTTGTTGTGTCTTGCACCACTTGTTTAAATTTGTTTGATTTGTTTTTTTGAGAAGGAAAGACTCAATGAAATACTGTAATTATCAAATATATGTGAAAATCATAATCTTCATCATCTCAGACAATGCACAAGAAGAGAGCTCCATAAAGGCCATAGTTAATATCAAACTGAATATACAGCATGTTACAGCAAAAATGAGCTGTGAATATACTGTAGTAAGTGATAAATATAAACCAGAGTACAAAACTATGTACAGCGTCTATTAGTGATCTGATCTCAAACCATAACATCATCATTTTAGACAATGATGGAAGAGTGAGCTCCATATAATGTGAATGGTTAAGAGTTATTACTAATAATATTTGACAAAATTGAGTATGACAGCATGTTAAGCAACAAGCATTAGTTGTGATTAGACTGTAAAAACTGACAGGCTCTGGAGATTAATAGAAACCAGGGTACCGCAGTGAGCTGGACTTAAAGACATGTAAATATTGAGCTTCAACACTGGCTTCAGTTATTTATGCACCCACAACAATTGACTCTTCACCCACTTGTTTATTATTAACTTTTGCCTTTAACCAATTATTCTTCATTGTTCTGTTTATGTATCTGAGTTGCTTGGACTGACTGTGTGGGTTTTACTTTCCCAATGTGCAATTAAGTCTGGTTACATAAATTGTTGTGTATATGAGAGAAGAATTTGATAGTAATGCCGCTTGGTAATTACAAAAGGACAATTATTCATTTAATGATAACATAAGCCAATTCTCAAAACTGTCACAATGATCTAGGTTGATATTGCACAGCCCTGAGCTGGAAATTAAAAAAAAGAAGAAAAAAAAAAGAAAAGCAAGAAGTCTTTTACCAAACCACAGCCCACTAGTTTCATGGCAGACACCCTAACCACACAGCCACTGCAATGGATAATGGAGAAAGCAATAGGATTTGTAGTAAAAGTGCTGTGCATCCTCACTAAAATACTGCCTCCATGTCTTCCAGAGCCTCAGCAGCTTGGCTGATCATCGTGAGTGAACGCAGATGGGATAGATGCCCAGCAGTGGAAAACGGGGAATAAACTAGCTTAATGAAAGCATCATGGCACAGTGAAAAGCCAGTCTAAGCCATCAGTGAGAATGCCCCGGGGGTAGGAAGATGGGCTGGTGTGCGTGCTGGGGGCTGGATGCCTGCCTAGATCCAGGAGCGGTGCTGGCCCTCGGTGGCGGTCCACTCCATCACCGTTCAGCTCCGACCAGGACCAGCCACAACGCTTACATGTCAGGTTACAGGTTACACTGGAACCCCAGGAATGTAATAGTGCAGAAGGACAATTAGATGCTCAGCTGATATCGACAGCAGTGCAGAAACACCTTTTGGGGTCAGAGTTCTATATTCATTAGATGACGCACAGGGGCAGACGGGTATGCTGATAGATACATGTTGACTAAGTGATGTTCTGTCAGCATGAAATCGGTATGTGGAGCTCTGGAAAAAGACAGTTTTCCTCAAGAAAATGATTCCTTATTTATGGATGACAGAATATATTTACCTTTTTTGTAAAATTCCCATATTGAAGAGGTAGCCACAGTTATATAGAACAGTTTTAAATGATTAAATCTCCTTATTACACCTTGAGGACTGATATTAAAATGATCCTGTACATACACAAATAGACCTTTATGAATTTCTTTCACAAAAAAAAAAGCACCTCCTGCTCAGCCTTCATCCATCCAGCCAACCGCTTTAATTCAGTTCATTTATTTTCTTAAGAGTTACATAATTTTCTTTTGCAGTTCTAGATAAAGATCTAATTCAGAAGCAAGACAAAGAGGATGTAACTATTAGTTTCGGTCAACACCCTGTGCTTAAGTTTTATATAACTTAAATAAAGTCTTCAAGCAAAAGACTTTATTTAACTGAAATAAAGTCTTTTTCTTTTGTCTCCACAGCCGACATGATGAATTGATCTCCTTCAAGGCCACCTATTCATCTGCACTTGCTGTGTCACTTTGACTAATGTGCATGTCTGTTTTCATTATGTATTTTTCATTATGTATTAAGCTGACATTCTGTCTGAAATATTATACTGGCTCCTTGTATTTCCTCGAAATACACACTGTGTATTGGCAACAGCTATTATTCATATACTGTTCATAATCTAATATGGATGTATATCTTTATCCAAATCTGTCATGTTTCTGAAATTCTGAAGCATGTATGTATCCAGTTCAGGTCTTAATTCTTGGTTTTCTATTTTAGATAAGTTATACAGGTCTAAGTCTGCTTTTGTGTCTTTACTGGAACCTGCATGTGTCTGTGGTGAATAGATTTTTTTAAAATCTTACCAAGATCATTTTTACTTGTTCCATTGGCCGATTTTTTTTTCATGAATTAAGGAAAATAAATAAATAAATAAATCTTGAATTAAGCCCTCCAAAAAGTCTATTAAGATCTATTGTCTAAAAATAAGTTCTTATATCTCACTGAAAAGCTACTTGTTAGGTGAATATGATGAGATATTTGGACTAGAAATGACAAAAGCACACTTGGTAAGATTTAGATTTTTTTTGCAGTGTTGTTGGTTGAATGGGACAAAAACAGCATAGTCAATAACCCTGAGGGGGTGGGGCGTGAAGTGGCTCATTTGCATTTAAAGGGCCAGCGCTCAAAACCACCTTTCTAGTGTCATTACTCAGAAATAAGGTTGAAGATGGACCTGTGGAGTTAAATTAATGAAGAATTCAGACCCAAGCAGAGCATTTACAGTTTATGTAGACCACAGGGAAATGTTTTAAAATGATTAATTCCATTTAAAAAAAAAAAAAAAGCAAAATATCACTCTTATATTTGTAAATCATGAAACAACTGCATCACCAGTATATTCATCCTCACTAAGGTCAAAATCAGCTTTTTTCTTCAAATCATAAAACCTGCAGTAACCAGTACATATATGATCTATATTAATGGACTCATGCTTTATTATGTATAGTCATTAAATATATTCATTACAGACAGTAAATTATCATGTGGGTACAGTGATGCTGAAGACAAAAAAAAAGCAAAGAAGATACAAAAAAGATGCAAAGAAGGTACATTACTCCCCTGAGAAACTATTATTCCAAAAATGTGCAGCCCTAATCCTTTCAAGCCTCTGTGTCCATCAATGGTTATGTGTGTTGTCAAAATGTCAGACAATGCTTATTCAGACCTTGTAAATCAGCCTGTAGCAGCTAAGTCAGCTAAAAGCCTAAAATGTAAAATATTTGGGCAGTGTGGAGAGTTTTTCTCCTTCCATTCAGTGTCAAATTTACTGACAGAAAAGCGCTTTGCAACTTCCAAATATAACCTCCTGCACTGCTGCACAACTGGCAAAGATGGTGAAGTTGGCATGTATTTTCCACCGATCCATCAAGAACCAAATCAAGCTGCGAGTGCAAACAAGGCAAGGACGGGTCACAGCCTCTCCTCTTTGTCTGTGGAAGCAGGAGGGCGGATATTACAAGTGACACGCTGCACCGATAGGAGATGAAGCAAATACATTAAAAGGTGACACAAAGACAAAGAATACACACAGGAGATGCCTTTTATTTTTTCCTCTTGTCACTCATCTCCATTAAAACAGGTATTCTTAAATGACATTTATAGAGTGCAACTCTTTCCGTGTCTTGCTAGACATGATGATAAAATGTGTTTTATTTAGAGATGCTTTGCAATTAGGCTAAATGCTTTTTTTTTTTTTTAAACAAAACTAAATTCGCACACATTGTTGATCAAAGTTGGTGGTGAACAGCTGCAAGTTTTACCAGAATTTATCTGACAGTTGTTTTGATATGCATGTCTGGCAGACTCACATTGCCAGAACCATGCGACTAGACTGGCTAAAAGTGTATTTACACATTAACCGTACCAACACGCAGAAATGTTAAATTGTTGAGGGTTAGAGTGAGGGTACGGTAAAGAAATAAAGCGCATATTGTAGGTCATAATTAGTGAATAATGGTACTTTAGTTTAGATTTATCATCTCTCAGTCATACCATACGGGCGTGCTTAATCAGGAAGTTAAAACCATGAGTCCGGTGGCTTTGGCGTATGTTCACAACATCTTTCAGTCCTTTTGGTGGACCTGTTTTGGAAAGTTTGAAACCAGTTTACTCCATACTGTCCACAATCATTAGATTTAGAAGAAAGAGAACACGAAAGTCTCGCTAACGGTATTTTCTTGCGTGGCTGGTGCATATGTGCGAGTCAAAGGGAAAGTAAATGAGTGCTGCTTTTATGACTTCTTTTCTGTAGCACTTTGGTCCTGTGGGTTCATATAACTTTGCAGCATAAACCACATCGAACACTCACAGTGAGTGGGACGAATAACGAAAACAAGAGGGGTCCTTGTAACCTTTCATGTGAGCATTCTTGGCAAATCCATGTTCACTTCCCTGAGACATTTTAAATTTCAGCTGCCCAGTTGGAGCGCTTATGAAAGGGCTGGAGCTATGATACATTAATTGGCACACATACACTAGCTCAGACGCACGGGGTTAGCGCTAACTTCAGCATGCTCCAATAGTCATAATCATACATTTGAGAGGGTTAGGGGTTTCTGAAGGAAGAGCCGCGTGTCCCTACTGTGCCTTTACATCCCGATCATCTAGAAGGGTTTGAGGAGATGCTCTAATCTCACTGTGAAATTGATGATCTTAACCCTGACCAAACTCTGAGCGCGTTAAATTATTAGACTTCAACTGACTCCACCAAATGTCATTGGTGTTCTCTCCTGGTATTTGTTACTGAGTAGTGTGTTTGCATTCTTGTCTAGGATGACAGATAAACCAGCTTTGCTTGCATGGAAAGCAGGATTGAAGAATGGCTTTGTGCACAGTGGGGAATGCATAAACCACAGTGTCTGCAAATGTCCTTACTGGACCCCAGTGAGATCTGTCGGGTTCCTGCAGCTTCAATATGTAATGGTTTACATACACAGCTGACAGGGCGACGGACCATCACTCTGAGTTCTATTTGATTCAGAGGGAGACGATTTTCTGCATTTTATTTATGTATGTCTTTTATGAGGTCCTTTGTTTTATGGTATAATATAATAATCTACTCATTTTTCCATCAAAGTCGGGACAGGCCACAAAGAGTTTATAGTAACTCACCAAATATTATGATGTTCAGACATTTATTGGTTCAGTGTGTAGAAGGTCAAGCTCACAGGACCGGAAATTGAAACATTTGGACGTTTTGAGGTGACACCTTTACTATATACAAGCTCCGAAAGCTGCAAGAGATCATGCTGCATGCCGTACATACTTATCTTCATAGGTTACTTATGAATATAAAGTAAGTCTTAACAGAGCAGACACTCAAGTGTCAGTTTAGGGTGAATACAGATGTTTCAATATTTAATAAAAACCTGAGTTCAATAGCAAATTTAGTTTTATTAAATTATGTCACATAACCTGAGACAAAAAAAAAAACAGATTAAAAGAATGACAGAATATTCTTCCCGTCTATTTTTGTTTGCCTCTCTTGAAACACTGCATTGTATCACAGTGAAAAAGGACCTTGTAGGGGCTAATGTGAATGTATTTAATTTAAATAGCATTTAATAAGCTTTGATTTGTAGCCCAGGCAAATTAGTGGTACAGTTGTTTCAGTTTGGCCTTCTCTTTAGTGGTTTGTAGCTCTGTTGAATAGACTGAATAAAAGAAAAGCGAGTTTCGAACTCCAGTGATCTGGTGCCACAAAACTTTTATCATTGCACAAGAGATGTTTGATCCAATGGAAATAATTAAATCATACAATTGCCGAAAACCCCTTTTTGTTGGAAAAACAATCAAAAGAGTTCTCTATTTCAGTCAGAGATGCAGGTGTAAAGTTAATCCATGGAACCGAAGGTCTTCTGTTGTTACCTTACAAACAACACTAGGTTATTTTGATGTTCTCCTTCCTTTTTTTCTCCTCTGTACCTCCCACACTGCACTTGGCCGGGGAGGAGACATGATAATTCAGACATTTAACTGAAAGCTGCACAATTTCGAGACAACAGTTTTATGTGGAAAAGGAGAGGCGTGCTCTTTGTAACACATCCAACAACACTGGCGGTGACTTTGTTAGGGGCGAATATTTTCCATTAAGAAATTCATGAGCTTGTAAACAGCTCAGGTCCTGGGAAGCGGAGTTACATCTGGGATGATAACCAGCCTGTTTGGAGAAATACCACTCATTTTGTTTTCACTGACATAGCCTGTCTGTTTTTCCTGCACAAGAATAGCTCGCGGCTCACTTGCAATAAGCCCAGCACTAATCCTGTAGGAAACCCTGTAGAGGCTGCTGGCCTGCTCTTCACCTCTGCTACGTCGTGCAAAGCTCTTTTTTTTCTAAGTTTTACAGTAGATTAAATGCGTCAGTGTGTGTGACTGTATGCATGTTGTGTTCACCTTTCAGCGCCTGGCAACTGCTACATGCGTGTAAGCTGGTGTAAGCACACAGGTGCACACTGAGCCTTGTGCTGGTGAAGATGAGTCAGTATAGAATCACTTAACAGATTTATAGAGGATGTTTGTAAACTTTAAAGGGCCACCTGTGAGCGGTCATAAAGCTGCCATTGTGCCAACTGTGTGCGAGCTGAGTCACATCATTTTCTTTGCTCTGCTTGCACTTTTCACATCTTCTTCTCCACCACCGGCTCTTTGAGGTGACACTGCTCAGTGTGACTGATGCTCACATCACTGTGAAAAATCCCTTCATCTGTGCATGACGTCTTGTGGCTTTGCATGCAACAAATTTTAACTAAGCCCACCAGCGCAGACTAATAGCAAGGTCAGGGGCAATATTTAACAAAAAGAAGACATTAAATACATAAAATTAAATGAATTAAAAGGGAAAAAAAGTCAATTAAACAGCTTAAATAGTTCTTAATACAGTCCTGTTGTTTATTGTCTTCGCTGAAGTCAATCACTCCGACATACTTTGTTGATCCAGCTCTATAAACCATGATAACACATATAATTTTAGACTATATTTTATTTCTTTTTTTATACCTTTAATTGGGTGCAAAAGTCTGGCATTCATTTTCTGTTCCCCTTTCCCCATCACATTGTGGGGTGCCAGAGGTTTTTAAGTTAACCCTCATGGAAAGCATTGGTTATTTAACTGAATATGAGGCCTGCTGTTATTCACTTTAGTGTGTCTCATACATTTTATTTGTGTTCTCTGGAAAGTCTGGCTTTTATGGCTGAAAATAAAAGATCATTCCCCCCCCCAAAAAAAAAAAAAAAATCCAATATGAGAAGAAGTGGCGATCATAACAGATTTGTAGGTGGGAACATAAAAAATAGCAGCAACGCTACCTTTACGAAACTGAACGCATGTCAATAAAATGACAAAGTATCCCATTGTTATCTTTGAGACCATTACTGACAAATTCTGTTCTGCGTAAATACCAAAAATATACAGCTGTAAAGGGCTGTTCTCTCCGGCACTTGCAGTCATTAACACTACTTATTCACATCTTGAACGGGAAGCTTGGGCCACTTCCTGTTCACTTGACTTCATTTCCTCCTGCTACTGTTACTGTATTGTTTATCCTGTGTTTCTTCCTCTACGCACTCTGTTCACACGTAGATTCATACAAACGTCCGAAATGCCTTTCCACGATAGTCGATCCATCATGGGTACTTCAAACGACTTGACCTTTAGTCTGAACCGGACAGTCTTTCCCTTTTACACTTAAGCTGGTTCCCATGTGTTTGGAAACGCAGTTCAATCCTCACTTTCTCATGCCGGTGCTCATCATCAGCCCTGCCCTGAGACTTTCTTCCAGTCTTCCCAGGATGTACAGCTGCCTGTCTGTGCTCCACTTGCTGGAAACACTATCTTTGTGCAGATAATATTAGCTACATCCCCTGTTTACTCACTGCTGAAAACAGAACTATTGTATGCGGAACATTCAGAGTCCCCGGTGGCTCAGAGTTGGGCTATAGACCACGTAAAGGCTCCTGAGATGAAGGATAACACAGTTCTGCACAGTGACTAGATTTGAGTGGAAAGACTGCAGGGTATGAATGAGATCCGTGAGAAATACAAGGTGATACCGCTGCTGTAGTGTTTCCTGAACATGATCAATCAGCTGTGTGACTGAAGAGACAGAAAATGAGTATCAACATGTGTTCAGTAAAAAAACAAATCCTCTAGACAGTTGTATTTTTTAATAATGTGCTCTCTGTTCAATGGTCAACACCCAAAATGACTGCAGCACCTTCGAGCTAAAGTCTAAAAATATAGTGATAACAAATATTTATCTGTAAGCGATATTCAGATGCTAAATTAAACTTATTGCATCTAATGTTTCCAGATTAAAACATCTAAAAACAACAACCTTTGCAATATAGATTACAAAAGCAAAAGTTCAAGTTCAATAAATAGCATAATATCCCCTTAAATAACATTTAATGATTAGACTTTCACCAGCTATGGAGGTAAAAACAACAACTCCCAGGATTCCATGCGACTGCATAACATCATCTAATACCCGCATACTTCTTTTATTTCTGTTTTAATTGAGAGATTTCTACCATATGATGCTATTATCCTTTATGTGCTTTATTCCATGCATGGAAAGTCATATTCTGCATTTAATCCTCCTTAAGTAATGTTAAGATGTTCTTTTATAATGTAGTATAATGTAATGTAAATCTGCAGTGTAACCATTACTGAGACTGTGACAGACCGTTTTGCACAGTTGGAGTTTTCCCTTGGACAGCCTATATAATCTGTATAAATCACTGCTTGTTACAGTTTAGAAAGTGGACCTGCAGCTGACAGACTTATGGTAATTCATCATCATTTTTTTAACAGTGGCCAAACAACTAGTAATAAAAATACTGCAAAATAATGTGGACTGAAACCAAATAGAACAACCTGTGCCGGTGACAGTCAGGCTACAGTCACATAAGGCTCTTTACCATATATATATGTCTGTAATTAAATAGATAAACAGATGATATAATATAGATGTTGGCTGAATAAGAAACTTTTGGCTTCACTGTTATTTTTTATAAAGACACTACCTGTATGGTCTCCCTAAAAAAAATACGTCATGTGCCTAATTAAGATTGATTACAGTGTAAATTTATGAGATTATCCAGCCCGGGGTGTGGGAATAGATCTATAAAAGACATGTTTAAATAAATATATGTATATCAGTATTTAGGACATATTGAATTGGCCTGCCGTCTTGTGGCCAATATGCACAAAAATAAATATTCACATAATATAATCCAATATATGTCAAATATTCTAGGAGTACAACAATTAATCAAACACCAATTTTGTCCACTCTCAAATATAGTAGATGATGGTGATGCACTATAGCGCTGGATTCCACCTACTATAACGTAATAATAAGAGGTGTGTTTTGACCACAGTGCTGCAAGAATATTGGGTGAAACATGATGAATTCAACCCCACTCCCTCTTTTAATATATTAGATGCCTCATTCGAGGTGATTTTACATAAATGAAAACATAATTATGAATATTATATGTGTTTTTTTGCGGTTAGAGCCCCATTAATCGTACACACTGAAGGTTTAAGTTACTTGGAGCACTAATGTGGTAATATGAAGTTGTTAATGTGAACATTCACCACTTTACACTCTCTGCCAGATAGAAGGAAAGTGTGGAAGTGATACAGCGTAGAGCTTATTTTATCTTGGTCTAACATTGCTTCCAAGAAAACCACAATGAGTTATTTGTAAAGTCGGAAATATCCTTCCCTGTTGCCTATCCTGTTCCCTTTGTGACTCAACATGAATAAGGTGGAAGTGGTACAAGGCAACAGGGAACGGTGCTTTCCTCTGGGTTATGAGTGCAAACGATTGGTGTGTGTTCTTGTTGAGTCACAGATCCTTTTCCAAACTAAACTTGACTGTGGCCACGTTACATCTTAAAACTGCTGTGCAAATGAGATTCAGAACCTCGCTCTGGCTCACCTTGCAGCTCTGTATCACCTCAGCGCTGGAGCGAACTCTGGAGCGATGCCTAGATTTTAAGTTCAGCAAACGGAAATCAAACCAGCAACCTCTTATAAACCTGTCTTGACATTAACTGGAGATTCCACTTTCTGCGTCGCGCACCGAAGATCAACAACATCCTTTGTGATAGCTGAGCAACTGAATGCTTTGGCTGGCATCTTGTCATACACAGGGAGATATTTTTAGGCCGTCCTGTATGAATTAGGCAGTGTTCAGTGTTCTCTCTGTGGGGCAGTTCAGATCTACCTGATTCTAAGGTTGCTATTAGCCCTTCTAATAAAGGCCAGATTGTGGGAAAACTGGTAGTTAATGTGACCCGGCTGTGGCTTGCTGACAGACGTTCCCACCAGCGGTGTAGGACAGAGGCTGCTCCATTTTCCTATCCACAGGAAAAATGCTATCAGCTCCCTCAGTGCTGCAGACTCTTTACTTGCATTATTTTCCCTTGAGAGATTTAATAGCCTTCTATCTTACTCTTGACATCGGCTGTGAGATTCAGTGACTCCATTTTCAACATGAGTCCATTCACTGGTTCTGTGGCAGAGCGGCAAAAAGCAAACTGCACTCTTCAGACACGGATACAAAAACCCAGTCACATGTCGAGATACTGCTGAAAGTGACTGGGACAAATGAGAATGGTGTTTTATCATGTAGATTATCTTTCTCCATTGGCTCAGGTTTTTAGAGCCCCTATACATTCTGGGTTAATGTTAAGGCTTACGGCAGGTATTCTAAACTAGCTATGAAGAGGCCACAGCATGCATGAAAGGCTGTGATTGATATCGATGAGCCTAATCTACAAATGTAATCATAAGCATGAGGGTTGGGTATCGTCACATGGAAAATGACAAACATGGTGCGTCATGTCATACTCAGGACCTTTACAGTCACCCCACACTTCCTCGTTTCTACATGTTGCCGCTTGCTTGAGCACTATATACTGTATACCTGGACTGGCTCCTTTTGGTCTGGGTGTTATCTCACACGAATACGCTGTCTGATGTTCTCACGGCTCACATTAAGCAGAAAAATACTAAGACCTACAATATGAGAATAGGGGGTGTTTGTTTATAGTGCTTGGTGGTCTGCTTGGGTTTCTTGTCTAGCAGTGACACATACATGGGGGCAACATGTCCTGATACCAAGGCAACAGAATAGGTTGATTACCTAACACTCCCAAAACAAAAGAAATGCATGAGTTAGCAAAACTACAAATAGACTGATAACATCCAAAAATACTCTAGAATTGTTGCATTTAGGCTGTTGCTATAAATCCAGGCTTTGAAAGGGGACATAATCACTTATTGTTCTGCCATATCTGTCCCCAACTACGTATTGAACTACATCTTTTGGCTGGAAATGTGTTTTTTTTCTTACATGTATTCGGGCTCGAGTTAAAGTAAACACTGGTTGTTTTAATCTTCTTGCAAAACTCACCTGCACTGTCATTTTTCTGCAGAGGTCAGGCTGGATATGGTCCCATTAAGAAGTGCATCCATTTGTATTGTATTATTAAAAAAAAAAGAAAAAGAAATAATCTTTTATCTCATTTATTCAGATACTATATTATATGTGCAAATAATATACTTCAAGTGACTTTACATTGATGAACTTCAGTATTAAAATGTTTTTACATGTATTTCTAAAACAGTAACCATCAATTAAATATATGTGGTTGATCAGAACTATGATGAAACCTACTGTTTTCTAAATTCCCTTTTTTGAAGTCAGCAGTTTGTAATTTGGCCTTTACCATGTCGGCTTTATGAAACCAGAAAAGACCATATTTTGACAAAAGAGGTGAAAGGTCAGAGGTGAGCTAATGCTAAACGCTATCTCACTCACAAAATAGTTTTACAGTCATGTCAGTGGAACCTATTAACCATAACTATAGACAAGCTGAAAAAATGTATCCATGAACGCAAAGCCCCGCCCCCAAGAATTTTGTGGAATCTGAAATGACACAAACTTTTTTCAAGGAAAGTTTAGGGTTAATATAATTTCGGTCATTAATGCTATTACCACTTTAGGATTGGAGTCGAGGTCTTGCCCCTTGATAATATTTATATAATATACCTTTAGTCTTTCTACATAATGAGCACTTTACTCTTGATACTT
>JAPTYQ010000030.1:22499965-22517945 GCA_029814465.1 Ostorhinchus cyanosoma | reverse complement strand
ATCCATCCATCCATCCATCCATCCATCCATCCATCCATCCATCCATCCATCCATCCATCCATCCATCCATCCATGTTGGTCCATTGGTGTTTATTTGATGGTCACGGACAACACTGAGTGCACACATCAGTCTAAAATCTCTTCTGATCTGGGTTGAGAGCTGGTGAATGTGAAGGCCTTAAGAAAATCTTTCCCATTAATTTCATATTCATGAGTTCGTTCCTTGTGTCCAATAAATGGAGGTTATGTCATCAGGGTAGACACTGCCTCAGATTTAACTTTCATTTGTCTCATTTGTCAATCATCAATATCTGGTTGTCATTTAACAAGTCCAGACACACTAAGAAAATGACATGTCTAACTAAAATAAAATAAAATAAAATAAAATAAAATAAAATAAAATATTCTCCCCTAATCAAATTCTCTATCATCTACATATATGGTACTGATATTTACCTACATCCATAGATGTAATATAAAGCATAAAAATACATACTCTATGTAAAGATAGCTGTTGTTATGATTTGGTGCTATATAAATAAAATTTGATTGTTTGATTGATACTCTCCTACAATTGCACATGAATCAAATTACTATTAAATAAAATATATCAACAATTATACTCAGTAAAATAATCAAAAGTAGCAAAACAAGCCCTATATCTTGGTGACTAGTACCAAAGACAGAGAAGGCTAAGTAACTTTAAAATCCTAATGTCATCTACAGGAACTTTCCTAAAGGCAAAATAAATACCACACCAATCTGGAGGTGATCATTGCATTAGGAGAGCTGTTACTCCAGCTCTGTAGCTTAAAAAACCTCTGGCCCTGCAGGAAAAAGTCCATCCTTCCTTTCAGTTTTTTTACTCAGACTGCTAAATGGAGGAACTAAAGCTTGACTATTTAAACTCTCGCCTGAGGAGTTCCTCAAAAAAAAAAAAAAAAGAAGCTTGTAATGATTTTTAAGCATATGTTTAGAAAAGAAACATATATACAAGTTGTGAATACATTTCAGACTAAAATATAATCCTATTCATGAAAAGTACTCATCGCAGCTGGTTATTGGAATATAAAGAGCTCAAAAACCAGCTATGTAACTAAAAATGTGTCCAAACATATCAATAGATGAATTATGAAGATGCATTTGACCCATGGGTGTGTCGACATTGATACCTGATGAAGATAGAAGACTTCAGATGGAAAAAAAAAAAAAAGTGGAGTGACGCCCAGAGTCACCTACTGTACATGCAGTCCATTACATCGAGCTACACCCGTGACGCTCCTGCCAAAGACAATCAGTCCCAAGCTACTGCCATCGAAGCTGCTCAATCACAGGGTGAGAAAAGGTCTTGGCTTTGCTTGGCTTGAGGTAAGAGCAGCATCATAAATTCAATTTTGAAATAACAGAATCCAGGATATCCTGTGGTTAACCACGGAGGCACAGATATCCGATTGTCTAACCAAAAGGAGAACCCACGCCTGTAATCCTGTCGGCCCTGATAGATGGAATATGGATGTTTGAGTAGATTTCATGAAAACAAGAGTGACTCCAGATGCCCTTTGCTATGAGGATACTCAGTCATTTAGGTAATTCGTGATGGCTTTTACTTGGTAGATTTGTGCTTAAATTGTGCAGAACGTTCAAAATCACTCCTTAATCACCAGTATTCTATTGCCCATCATGTCGTCTGTATATTAAAAATGAGTCGCTATTAAAAAACATGATATGTGTGTCAGAGGTTATGTGCTTTTTCATGTCCAACATTGAAACCAGTCATAAGTCGAGGTGAAACTTCGGCGGCTGTTCAGGCCCAGCCCCGACTACAACAATGAAGACATCCTTGGAGATGGCCTGTGTTTACTGCCGGGTTGTCAGGGAGTCCTCCACACTTAGGCAATAAGGAAGGGGATTATTTGCTTTGGCTGTGAAAGAAGGCTCTAATCAGATCATTGTGACATGTGAACACATTGTTTGTCCTCCTCGCCACCCAACTCTCTCCATCCCTGCGTAGTTTCTGTTCACCTTTCACCTTCTCCCCTCATGTCTTCCTGTCATGTTTTACAAACAGTCATGCAGGTTGTGTCTGAGCGAGAGCTGAATTTACTTGCAAACTGCAAATAAAATAGACAGTAAATCATGGAAAAAAACATGCATTTATAATTATTTATTTCCAGCACACAGCAGTGACTGAAGTACTGAAGTAGAAGTATAGATACTGGTATTAGAAACACTAGTCAACTTCTTTACTCAGGCAAAAATGAAAGTAACTTTAAACTTTACAAACAGGCTCTGCACACGAGCAAATTATATGTCACATTTTAGTAATGTACAGCAAATACTCAGAAGTCAAACCAAACTTCAAATAAAAAAAAAAAATACCCTGAAAATAATAAAAATGAACATGTTATTATTAATATTATCATGCCTTTCTCTCATGGTCGTCATGTTCTTATTTTTGTGTGGACCCTTTATTTGAGGTGAAATTGTGCTTTATTTTGGCAAAGTGGACACAAATTCATGATTAATATCCCTCCTTTGCATTAAAAGTAAAGTAAAAAAAAAAAAAAAGCCTGTTTTGACCAAATAAGATAGTACAGGTATTAGTGTTAAAATGTGAAAAATAGAATTAAAAATAAATCTTTAGTACCTTAACATACTGTAGTATTTGCACTTAATTACTTTTCATACATGGTACCATAGCATATTTTTCTGCCTTCATGTTGATCAGAAAAAAAAAACTTCCGCACAAACATCCCTTCAGCTCCATGTGTAATTGTTTTCTCCCCTGTCCTTCCACTGATTTGCTCCTCCATTGTCCTCCCTGCTACCCGGCATGTGAAAAGACAGAGGGCAAGATAAAGTAGGTTGTGAGAATAGTCATGTGTAATTGCCACATCGTCTGTCTTATCTGATCTCACAAGCCTGCTATTGTAATGAAACACCAGTGGAGACAAGCCTGGAAAGGTGAATATTACACAGCATGATGGCACAATCCATCCCTTCATTTCTCTGGGTTTTCCACACACTCATTCAAGGAAGTACTGAGGCATGTGAGGGCTGGATGTGGGCTCGAGGATGGCAAGAGTGCTGAGGTAACCACTCTGATAAGTGATGCATCTACGCACTGTATTGTGCATTGTGTTTCACAATGACAACCGCTTTGTTAAGACACATTGAATTAAGATGCATCCACGGGTGATTCTTTTATAAGATTAAAGACTCAGGTTTCACTGTCGATACTTCAGTGTGTGGGAATATTTGTCATCATATATTTTAGCTGGTGTGGATTTCAGCAGATCTTTAAATGACTATGATTAATGATAAGTGCACTTTTTCATCAGGTGACTTTTCTTTGACAAGGCTAAATTAGTGGTGCATATATTACCCAGTGTTGATATTTGAAAGGAAAACCATGTGACATCCTCTATGGTCTGAGTTTAGATACTGCCCTTTAGCACCCTGCCATGGTTTCATCAGGTATTGCAGTATTTTTTTTTTTTCTCCACATCTTCTTTCATCTAAAATCACTGAATGAATGTAATTATACTTTCACTCATGTAGTCTGGTCAAGTAAAAAATATGAGGTACTTGTACTGTACTTGGGTGAAAAAAGACTGTAAAGTAGTGTTACTGATATGGCAGTTAAAACACAGTGATCCAAAAGTTATTTAATGTTTATTTGATGTTTCAAAGGGGAGGAATGAATGTGGTTTCTGTACAAAAGAAATATGAATGTACATATGAATATCTAAATGTATATATGATCAGTGAAAGTGGTAAATAATAAAGTGATTCTTACATCCAGCAGGTTGGAGAGGTCTTACAATGCAAGGTGAGAAAGTGCTTTTTACCTGAATTATTTTGATAGGATTAATGGTTTAACAGTTATTCAATATTTTGATCAGTAAATACTTGGTTACTTTTTGGTTGTCATGAGCTCATAAAAACAAGCCCATTTCCATGTTTGGGATAATAGTGAATCCAAGAGAGATTTTATAGCATCTATTTATATAAGGAGGAGAATTTTCTCAGTCCATGAAGGAACAATTAATGCTTCAGTTCATCGCTAACATTGAAAACCAATGCATGGTTTTTACTGAGCAGGAAGGAGATGAAAAAAATGTCATCTAAAAAATAAACACTGACAGAGACATTCTTACTGCAAAATGAGTCCTTTTACTTTTCATACATTAAGTCATTTGACTGATAATGATAATGATTCTTAAAGCTGGAGCTGAAATCATGGGGAAACAGTTAGAATTTGATAATGCACTTTTCATTTTGAAGCTCCGTTCAGTTGGTCCAGGCTAAATACCCATAGATGACCTAATATTCCATGCTGTTACAGAAAAATGAAGCCACTTTTCTAACCTGGGCCAAGACATGGAGTAGAGCTGCAGAATCACATCCATGTCACTCTAATTGAATCTGATCAGCGATTAGTAATAAAAGCTGTCAGTCATGTACCTGCCTGAAACAGTTCAAAATGGGGTGTTACTGGGTGGATTTTCTACAGACAGAATATGTAGATGCAGTAGAAATCCTTTAAAGATGATAAATAACTAACTTGGCATTTCCACTCTGAAGATGTCTGGCCAAGTTGCTGCAAAGCAGTAACATCAGTAGATGACATAAACAAATTAAAGGATAAATGCTGCCACATTTTCAGACGGGCATTTGTCATTTCTAAAGTACATTTGAGCTAAAACTAAAACTAAAACAAAACCAAACAAAAAAAAAAAACTCCTTCATAAAGTAAATGGGCTCAATCATGAATTGTCTAATGTCCAAGTATTCTTTACAGATACGTGGGTCTGGAAAAGAAGAGCATTCCAGTTCAGATTAAAGAAGGAATTAGTGGTTGAATTTAATGGAAAGTAACAGAAATGGTTTGAATTATGGTTTGGACTGAATGATGGGTATCACTCATTTCTATTAAGCTGAGGTTTGTTTACAGACGCAACAAAACTAAGATGCAAGACAAAACAGACTGGGGGCTTTCACTCTCACTGCGCCAAAGGCCATGTTTTTGATGCCATAAAATAGTGTAACTTGTTGTTTTATATGACATAGCTGACAGACATGATCATTCAAATTCAATCAATCAATTAATCAATCAAACTTTATTGTGGTGGTGCAGTGGACAGCACTGTTGCTTCACAGTGGAAGGTGTGAGGATATAGAAGGACAACCTCCCACTTATTTGTTTATTTTATTGTATGAAACTCTAATTTGTGCAGTATTAAGGTTATTTAATTTGTAGTAATTGTCTATTTTGCTTATAAGTTATATTTATTTACAGTTATTGTGGCTCAGAACAAAACAATGTACAGGCTAATGTAATGACCGAGTTTCTCCACCAGGGGGAGCTGATGGTTTAGGGTCACTCTGCCAGCGGAAATGCAGGTGATAGTATTCTACTGATGAGCCACGGGTTACTAACATGATGCTGTACAATGTCTGTTTATTACAGGTAAGCAAACAGTAAAGTAGCCACAAAGAGACACATGAATCTAATCACTTAGTAAACAAGGGATGTTGACCGTTTACCCTGTTGCTGCTTGTGAATTTAGATGTGATTTTTGTTGTTAGCCATAGCATGCTAGCTGCTAAGCTAATGCCGTGCTAAGCTAATGTTTGCTTGCTCAGTTGATATATTCTTCGTGCATACTGTAGGAACTGTTAGAACCACAAAATGTTGTTTGTTAGTATTATTTTAATCGTTATGTCTTAATTTTGGTGAGATTGTATATTTAAAAGGAACCTGAATTAGCGGAACTGACGACCGCAGATGGGTTACTAACATAATGCTGTACAATGTCTGTGTTTATTACAGAAAATAAAGAAAAATGACGTTTCCCCCAGCACACAGTGAGTTTTAATTCAAGTGTGCTACATACGTCTGTCAGAAAGGTCTTCTGTGTGGAGTTTCCATGTTCTCCTCGTGTTTGTGGGGGTTCTCTCTGGGTACTCCAGCTTCCTCCCGCCATCCAATGACATGCACTGATTGGTTAATTGGTTAATCTGAAGTGCCCAAATGGGTGAATGTGAGAATGATTGTTTGTTTCTATATGTCTGTCCTGTGATGTACTGGTGACTCGTCCAGGGTGTACCCCTCCTTTGCCCATTGGTAGATGTGATAGACTCCAGCATACCCCCACCCCTGCAAATCTAGAAGATGAATGAAGGTAAAGCTCCATATCACAACAAAAGTTTACAGGGTCTAAATTAGACTCTTACTCTACGTTCAGACTCTAGGCCCGAGTCTGATTTTTTTTGCCCATATGTGACCTGTATCCGATTTGTCAAAGACTGTTTGAACAGCTAAAATCTGAATTTTTCAAATCAGACCAAGGCCACTGAAATTTGTGCTCCTAAATCTGATATATGTCTGATATTTTGCAACATGACTTCAGTCTGAATGGCCAGGTCACATTTATCTGACCTTCACGTCATTGACATGCAACAAAGGTCACAATTCTGCATCCCAGGAGGAGGAGTGGCGGGAAAAACATTTACTTCCGTAAACACAGTGCGAACCTGTATTACATCAGGACCTCTTCTGTACTTGCAGGTCACTTCAGGGTCACACTCAATTCATACTCAAAACTGATAGAAGTCACATTTAATGTGTAATATGAACGAGCACACAAAAAAAATCCAAATTATGTGTTAAGATCTGTCTGAATGTAGCCTTAGTAACCCAATTCACAGACACCCAACAGAATCCTCTTGGAGCAAATCCTTGATGACAGTGGTGGGGAAAAAAATTCCTCTTAACAGGCAGAAACCTCGAGCAGACCCTGGCTGTTGGAGGATGGTCATCTGCCTTCACCAGTTGGGGTTCAAGAGAGAGGGTAAAATGGACAAAGAGAGAGACTGGGGGAGAAGGGAGAAAGTATGGGGATGCACAGCAAAGTGAACTGTTAAAACCTAGACTTACTGTTGCTAGTATAACTACCAATAACTAATACCCATAACCTTTAACACCACTGCTCCAATGACAAGTATTTGATTGATTATTTGATTGTATTTGACTGGTCTTAGTTGGTCTCAGGCAGGAAGGCTTGTTTAGTTTGGTCCCTTACAGTCTTTAGGAAAGTCATGAGGCTAGATCCACCGGTGCCTCTCTCCTCTAGAGCTTGTGGCGCTTGGCTGACCAAGTCCTCATTTGAGTCCTGGCTCTGGTTCCGCAGTTGTCGTGCATGGGCAGCAGGTACCGTGATGAATCGGCTGACAATATTTATGTGGTAGCTGCGTAGAGCTACCAGTTTTGTGACACAGAGCTCAAAGGCCTGGTTGAGCTGCTCACTAGGCTGCTCCTCAACAAAATTCCTCAGTGAAGGCTGCATGGAGATGTCCTGGATCATTTGATTATGAGCAGGGGGCATGTAGTTCCTCATGCGGGTGAGAAAGGCACCTACATAAGGGCAGTATTATCACAGTAAGTTGCCCTTTCTTTACAACACTGTAGTGATCAATCAAATGAAGACATCTTACCGCTTTTTCCTTCATGTTTGACTCCCAATAGTTCATCAAAGCAGTGCAGCAGGCTGCTTTCTGCAGCACTCCCTCCTGAATACTCCATGGGTTCGCTTTGGACGCCTTCATAAACCAGCCCCTTTGGCATGGAAGGGTTGTCTTTCCATCTGCATATGTGTACATAAACACACTTTGCAATAACTTACTCAAAAAAACTGACTAATTAAAACAGAAATGCTCATATATATACCCAGAGAGGTAGATTCTCATGTTACCATAGAAGACTGAAGGCTCCACATAAGCTGTAAAAACATTAATATGCATCAACATGCTGGTCAAATTAAAGTATGGATGTAGAGGATATGTTAGAGTGACTACCGTGCATCAGCTTCAGTGCATCAGTCATGTCCTGTAGAGACTTGCTGATGGTGTCCAGGGCTTTGGTCACACCTTCAGTGTCACCACATCTGACACCATTGATCACAGCGGGAATGCTCTGCAACACACATATAATGGTAAAGCCTTTTTTACTTTACAGTTCACAGAGATCTTTCAGTAAGAGTTGTCACCTTCAATGCAGGGACTGCTGCCAGCTCTACCAACAGAGTGACCATAAAGAAACCCCGAGCATTGTCCCCACCTGGGAGGCTGAGCAGCAGCTCCAGGTTCCTGCACCACAGAATTAAATCAATGACCTTTGTGATGATCGTAGGACAGTAGCTTATTGATGCTTAATCAGAACCAATATAAAAATCTACTCACTCCATGTCAAATGGCCTGATGCAGGACATAAAAATGAGCATGAGAAAGAAACAGGAGAGAAGTTTAGATTTACTCAGGACTCTTATGTTGGATGCTTTCAGACCACACAGCTGGTCTCACCCGTGTGGATCCCTCTTTTTCCAGTTTGCCAAAACTGCATCTGCATGGACCAAGATTGGGGGAAGTCCTAAGCGCTGAGACACCTCCCAAAAAGGGACAGCCAGATTACATGGAAGCACCTTGAAACAGGATTAATTGTAAAATCAGTCAGTGGATTTAATTGATTGACACTTTAACATCATCTAGTCCTGTATCTACTTTTTGTATGTATTCCTCTTGGTATGAAGACTCGACAAACATAGGTTAACACAGAGGTTTTATCATAGCACAGTGAAAAGCCTTGTGAATTGGACCTGTACAATATAGGAAACATTGTTCAATATTTTAATAACAGTAAAACCAGACTTTGCAGCTGGCACCAATCTAACACCAACTAATTTGAGGTTAAGTGGGTTTTATATGATTGATAAAATGTGTGAAAGCATGGCCCATTTATCCAGGGATTATCAGAAGAGTGAGCACATACATGACTTTTCTTTTTAATTTTTTTTTTTTGTGTTTATAAAACATGTTCAGATTACAAAAACCATGAGAATGCCATTTATCATTTAAAATTATTTTGAATTAATATGAAATATGGATAATTCTAAAATCCATGCAGTTAAATCATATTATTCAGGTTCCTTTGAAAATAGATTTCTATGTGTATTTTCTATCCTTTTTAAATGTGTTTAAATGGAATGGGACCAGGGTGATAGGAGGTAAAATATCAATACAACAAAAAGAAGGTTAAAAAGCCAGAGGGATACTTCTACTGTGTCGTTTTCTCCCTCCTGCCAGACGTAGCCCATGGTCATAACACTGAGGGCCAGGTGGGCCAGTCGTAACTCTCTATGTCTCTGGAGAAACTCACTGCTCAGCATCGGCATCTGGACGGGAGGAGTAACAACACTGAACTTTAATAACATACACAGTCCACTGTCCTTGTGAGTTTATTGTCCTCACCCACCCTGTTAATACAGGAGCGCAACTCGTGAGAGTGCACAAGCTCTGTGACACGCAGGGCGATATCCATCCACGGCTGGTAGTAAGGTGGAAGCTCCTCCTGTGAATAATATCAAATGAAACTCAACATGCACAGACATGAAGGAGACAAGCTGTTGAAAAATATATGCCACAGGAGGGATGTGATCCAGCCTGACTTCACTGATCTGTGAAGAAGCCTGCATCTGGGGCCTCCTTTTGTTTATTGTAGAAAAATTAGCTAGTCGTTAATTTATGTTATGGTTATTGCTATTTTGAAGTCAGTCATTCATTACATTTACATGCACATCTAAATTGAGCTATTGGCAAAAACTGAACTAAGGACTTAATTGGAGTTTCTGAGAAATCCAAGTATAGATGCACGGCGAGAGAATTGAATTATTGAGTGAGGTACGTTCAACTCAGAGACACTAGGTGGCGCTATACGTTGTTTTGCAATCGCATTCTTCCGGTTGGCATCATGGATAAAGAACAATTTATAAACAAATGCAGCAGATTTGAAGCAGATGTAGTAGAAGGAGGACAACAACACCGAGTGAGAATATGGATGACAATGATGCAGCAGCTCAGTACATTTGGTACAAACTTTACACCTTGATCAGGTTACACGTAAGCTGCACGCAAAGTCTTGTGGCGATGATATTAGCAGAAGGATAATATCTGCTGCTACTGTGTTGTTGGCTCTCATCACTTCTGGAAGGGGAAGTGGCCAGGCCAGTCAATAATCCAGCTAAACGTGGTCTGCGTATACATGCCGGCGTAGCTAGATTTAGAACCGCATTATCTGGCACCAATAGTCCGATTTCTAAAACTCCAGTTTGGTTCGATTCCAGTCCGACTAAGGTGTTTGCAGGGCTTTTAAAACTTCGATATTAGCCGGACTAAGGCAATAAGTCGATTTTCTCTAAGTGCAGGTAAACGTACAGACTGTTATTTGCAGATTGTTGCTGTTTACGTCCCTCTACCATCTAGACCAGCCATTAAACAGTGAAAACTGAAAACTCCATCCCTAGTCATCATCCTCAATGGTATGTGGCTTTAATCTACATTCCCACAAGCAGAAACATTTTCATTGAGAAATATAAGACAGCTGACCCAGGATTTTTATACTCTGTTCTATGTTGTTTCATGTACGGTGACCTCAAACTGAGGTTTAACCAAGAGGAGCATTTGTAAACACACTGTCAGTAGGAATAAAGTGCAATAGACAAAGTAAACATGACTATGCAAAGTTTCAGCCTTTATCAGTCAGTTGCTCTCAATCAATATCAACAGCTGCTTACTGTTTTAAATGGTTTCTGCATAACATCAAAACACTCCCTCTGCTCATTGTAAATAATTTTTTTTTTTAAACTATAGGCTTTTATTTTTTTAGCATCATACAGGCAATGTGGTTTTCTGACAGTCAGATTGTTCCTTATGCCTGCCTGTGCGTAAACAATAAAAATGGGTCAGCATAGATAAATGCAGGGTCTTTTTTCACCTACCAAAGGCTGAGGGAGGATGAAGCCAAACTCCTCGGAGACATGGTAAGAGTCCAGACAGAATGGGGCTTTAGAGTCTTTGGTAGCAGCAGCCATAGAGAAAGTAAACCTACAGCATTGATGCTCAGACTGTCTAAAAGGTTAAGGAGATCCTCAAATATATGGCCTCGGGAACAGAGTTCGTGTTAAAGCTACAGCCAATAGCTATTGCTTACACATTAAACTTCACTACGATTTCACAATTCTAAAAGGAGGCAGGTTTGTCCTTGCACCTTGTACTTTAAATCACTGACTCATTATTGCCTTAATGTTGTCATATTATGCAGTACTAATGCATTTCTCAGTTTCTGTAACAAGATGCAGGTGAAATATATAAGAAATATAAGAACAGCATTAAAATTAGAAAACAGACCAAAGTGTTTAATACTATTTAGTGTGACCTCCCTTTGTGCTTAATATGCTCTAAACTCTCCTTGTCAGGCAATATATAATTTATTGTATTTTGTCTTGGTTTCATCCAGCACATTTTCACATTTCTTATTTTTGAGCGCCTTTCTGTCATCAGAGGTCTTACTAAATACTGTTACTTGTACAGTCCATTCAGTTTAGATTTTTTTTTTTTTTGCAAGTTTTAAATACTGTGCACATTATTTTGTGTGGACCATCAGTCTGTAATAAATCATATCTTTCTATTTTCCTGTCTTTTCTTGTTGTATCCTAGTAAAGAAACTTACACATAGATGTTATGTTCTTTACAACCCTTTACAACCAGCATAGCTAAAGGTCGTAGAGGCCTTTTCCACAGTATTTTATGTGCACATGTGAAGTATCTTGTAGGTGCTTGGATTTTTTATTATTTGCATATTTGTTTTGCAGTGTTTGTGTAATTAATCAGAGCAGCTTTTCACTAATACAGACACTATGGCTCAATGAAATGTGGCTGAATGAAGAAGAGCTGAATGTAAATGGAAAAAAGATAAACCTCAGGTCTCTTATGAAATATTAAGAAACTGTTTAATTATCAAGAGGCTGTCAGAACAGCAAAAATAAACTATCTGTCAGATATTGTTTCAAACAGTGGTCACAGACGTGCTTTATTTCACACTTAAACCCTCCTGTTGTCCTCGGGTCATAATGACCCGCCACTGTGTTAAACACCATCAATTATCCTCCTGTTACTGCTTGCATGGCTGAGTCTCAACCTGTGATAAGTTCCTCAAATTTTTTGTCGTCAAGATTGCCAGTAATGGGTCACAAATTACACCCTCTGGTTCTGATCTCCCAATCCCACCAACATGTTCAGCTGTTTTTGACCACTTTGAGCCTTGTCTTTTTTGACTACGGTGGTTTGTCACTTGAAGCCCACAGCTTGTCCCATTGACATTTTTCCCTCTGTTATTTTGAAAGATGTTTTTGATTGTGTTGGGCCAAGTGTGGAATCTATGATTAATTATTGTCTGGTGTCTGGGACAGTTCCTGCCAATTTCAGGCATGCTGTGTTTCACCCTCTTTAAAAAAAACAAATCTGGGCCCCACGGCTCTGTCTAGATACAGACTGACTTTCTTTCAGAGTTGTTGGAGAAAGTTGTTCTTATTCAGCTCCAAACCTTTTTTAGATAGAAATGATATTACTGAAGTATTCCGGTCTAGTTTTAAACCACTTCACAGTACACGGTAAAAAACAAAACAAAACAAAAAACTTTGAAAAAACAGTAATATTCCAGCAGCTGGGGTGCCAAAAAAAATATTGTTAAATAATGGAAAATAACTATCTCATAAAAATACAGTAATATTCCATAATTAGAATACAGTTTATAGCTCTAACTGTACTTGGGATTTTGCTTTTAAATATTTAACAAAGAATATTTACATATATTAAAAACAATCAAATTACCAATAAATACTGACAAACACTGTTGTAAAACAAATAATAGGGTTTAAAATTGCAGAAAAGCACTGTTATTGGTGTTTATCAGATAATTTTATGTTAAAAACAAACTACATTAATATTTGATGTAAATAACATAAAACATTTGATTTATCTTTCAAATACTGTTAGACTTGTCTGTTCTTAAATTCCAATAATTTACTGTTAATGTTAGGTCATTTGAAGAATAATCATTGTATTTTCAGGTTTTTTCACATTCAATCTTGTGATTTTGCTGGAGTCCAGCTTTATCAATAAGATTAACAATTACCACATGATGTAGCAATGATGGTACCTTCATAAGAAGTTCACCCAGTGTCGCTTTATAAGCACAGGATGTGCACTTATAATGATAAAGTCAGTGAATAACATCAAACAGAGCAGTCACATTCAGGGCCATCCCTGGCCAAAATGGAGCCCTAAGCCCCCCCTCTTCCAGCACACCTGAAGGTTATTATCAGGCTTCTGCAGAGTTTGGTCATAGGCTGATCATTTGAATCAGGTGTGTTGGAAAAGGGATCCATCTAAAACATGCAGGATAGCAGCCCTCGAGGACCGGCTCTAGACCCCCCTGAACTAAGGACTGAAAGCACAGAACAGAGGAAAACAGGTGAGAGACATGGGAATGAGAAGGACATGAACAAAAACATTATAAGACAGACAGAAAAACTGACAGTTGACAGGAATTATAAACTTTAAACTCAACTGAAACCAACAGACACAGGGTGAGAAACAGGACCCCACAAGATCCAAGTACCCACAAGGAATGGGATGATGGAAACAGAGGGAGACTGGGGGACAGAGACACAGGAAATGCTGATCGATGGAGGAGACAGAGCCGGTACCAGGTCCAACGGCTCCTGGATCACCACAGAGGAGACCGCCTGGTAGAAGAGGGAGATATCCAAGACATGCGGGATACCGGCCCTTGAGGACGGCAGTTTGACACCCCTGGTCTAGAGGATGTTAAAAGTTGGATGGCACATAGTTTTCTGAATCTTAATGAAAAGAAAACTGAAATTGTAATGTTTGGACTCCTTTGCCCTCAAGTCACCCTTAGTGTGGACCTTGCCCCCATTTCCCTGCAACAAACCTGCTGCTAAAAATTCGGGGGTGATTTTCGACAGCACCTTCACATGTAATAAGCAAATAAATGCAGATGTTAGAGCTAGTTTCCTTCAGCTAAGGATCTTTACTAAAGTCAAACCTTTTCGCTCCCTCAAAGACTTTGAGAAGGTGATTCATGCTTTGGTCTTTTCTCAGCTTGACCACTGGAACAGCCTCTACTCAGGTGTCTCTCAGTCTCTGCTGTCTCGCCTTCAGTTGGTCCAAAATGATGCTGCCCGCCTCTAACCTGGTACATGTAAGCCACAGCATATTACACCTGTTTTAGGCTCTCTACACTGGTTTTAGAATTGACTTCAAGATTTTACTGTTTATTTTTAAGTCATTATATGGGTTGGCCACTTCTTATTTTTTTATCTTTTAATTCTGCACTCCATCCTTCTCATTCACTGAGGTCAGCTGACCAGTTGCTCCTGGTTGTTCCAAGGTCCAGACTGAAGCACAGGGGAGAACAGGCCTTTTCTGTAATTGAGTCTAAACTATGGAATAGCTTACCGCACCATATTAGGACCTCACCTACAGTTGAGACTTTTAAAACTCATTTAAAAACCAATTTTTATTCGTTGACTTTTAAAACAGATAGAGAATTGACATTTTGGTATTTTATTTATTTAGCTTCATTTTAGTTTACTTGTATAAATTTCATTATCCGATTTTTAATTCTATTCCTGCTTTGAATCTGTACAGCACTTTGATCAACATCTGTTGATTTTAAATGTGTTTTATAAATAAAATTGACCTGACTTGTCATAACTGAAGGCTTTAATGTTATAGATGACTGCCATAGTCCAGTAAAAACAGGGTTTGATTTAGTGCTGTACAATTGTACCATTGAGTCTCTGTTAATTTTACCTGTTTTACAGTATTATATGAGTTTGATTTAACTAGAAACACAGAGTGTCAGCCTCACCTGGTGGAGCATAATGCGCATTGCAGGAATTACAAGGATTCAGACTGGAATTATTCAGTCCTTCCAAACAGAACTGAACACAAATAGTATTTTTCTGCATGAATGGCTTAATTTTTTTTCTTTGGAATATGATGTGATTTGTTCACATATCCACTGAATTTGATGAAAATTATTGCATTAGGTTTTAGTGTCATCACAGAGTAATGACTGCTGAGAATCTGGTCAATGAGTGGAGACTGCAATGCAGGTCTGGCATTAACGTGCTGTGAAATCTGAAAGAGTAAAGGTCACCTGAAATTCAATTCCCCTTGGAACAAAGTTAAGATGTGCAAACACTGGATTGCATTGTTACGCTCTGTAATGTGAGTGAGATGGTTCAGAGCAACACAAAGTGACGGAGGGAAAAGACGCAGTACCAAAACTTTGGAAAAATCTCTTCAAAACAGGTTTAATTTTGGAATTGCAGTTTAACTGAACTGAATCAGAGGCTGTAAAAACAGAAAACTGGGACAGAACCTTTATCATTCTTTAACTATCTGAACAGACTGCCTGTCATCTGTGCACTATGGCTGTCAGCACATATGAGTGGTGAGTACCATTTTATCACTGTCAAAACACACTCAGTAACTCAGTGTGTCAGTTACTGACACGATCATTTACTGTCTGAAAAGACACTTAATTACTCAGTAAGTGTGTTTTCAGACAGTAAGCGATCATGTTCATACTTAGCATGACCCCTCAATAAGGTAATGTGATCTGAAGTTACGTGAAAAAAAACTGCATGTGTCAACAGTGTTGAAGGAAAAATAAACTGTTCTTGTAATCATTAACAAGGCTGTGGCCAATGACTGCAATATATGGAACTCTCAACACTAACTGATTTGATTTGTTTGTGATTGTAATGGAGAAATACTAAGAAATTAATGCTAAAAAAGAGTGATAGTAGATTTAATGTAAGAATAATGCAAACCCGTAAGTACTTTTTTTTTTACCAAAACAGTGACATAAGAGTGCATGTGTTAAGTATGTAGAGTGCCTTAAGACTATGCTTTTAATTGTGTTTGGATCACAAAAACCATGAGGATACAATTCATTATTCGGCATGACTTTAAATGTCTGCACTATCATCCAGATATGTCCTTTTACATGCAGTCCATGAATTCTTAAGTGAGTATCGATCGATCGATCGATAGATAGATGTGTTGTGTGTAGCTGAACATGTGTTCAGGTGTAGAGGACCAAAAGACTGTACTTTAATCCTCCTGTTATGTTTGTTTCTCAGGAGCAGCAATGATGTTCCTGGGTCAACGTGACCTGCATGTTGATTCACTCAAAAATTGTCCAAAACCATAAAAATCCTAATAATCACTGTTAATATATAATTACTAACCCAATTACTAGTTATTCCATCAGTATTTAAAGCCCAACTGTTATTCCTTTTTTTTTTACCCAATTTAAAATGGTTGTTTATATCTAAAGTTGCTATGTGCAACTGAGTATGTTCCAAAAACCTCAAGGATTTAGAACAGATGCACCTAACTGACTCCGTTAACAGAGCTCTTTCCACAGTGTGTAGTTTTTGGAGCTCAGAACATGAATATTCATGAATTAATGATTGACATCCCAGCGAGCCAATCGTGTGACTAGTTTAACATTGTCAGAGCAACTTGCCGGGTTTGCCATCAACGTGACTCCTGCTGGAAGACACACTTCTACTCCTTTTCACCTAAAAGAACCTGGTGCTAGTTCGGTTAGAGGCAGTGCTTAACTGGTTCCAACCTGGTGCCTCCAAAGATCCGGTTTGCTTTTCCACAGGCCAAGAGCCAAGCGGAGCCACGTCAGAGCCGCGTCATTACGTCATCGTAAAGCGTGATAACGTGACTGGGCCTTTTGCGGGTGACACTCACCCAGAAGCAAGCGCTGCTCTTGTGTTTACAAGCCTACCTTGCAATCCACAGGCGAAAAACACAAATATTCATTCGGTGGCATGTGTCATGAACATAAATATGAAGGTTTCTATATTTCACATGTAGAAACATAATGAACGGATAGTCTGTAAACAGATAATTACTGAGGTCACCAGAGCAGTATTGTTACCCAAGTTTATGTGAGGCATAGGAAAATACAGACAAAATGAACTTTTTGCATTTCAAATGGGTTTATTCACACTGAAGTAAATAAATAGGCTCAAATAAAAAAATGTTTTAAAAACATTACAAAAGGGAAGAACAATCCAGGTGCTGTTGCTGTCTACTGGCACACGTTTCAGTTAACTACTGGTAGAACTTGACAGAAATTGATAGGAGGAGGGAACCTGGAGTGATTGACAGGGTTGGGGGTGGAAGCAAAAGGGTCATTGACGTAGATATAGATAACAAGAATCACAACAGCTTGTTTTAATGCGTGTTTATGGTCAGAGGGGGCCAGCAACAAACTTACCGGACCATTTTTTTCTTTTTTTTATGGCTTCTAAAACATTCCCCTTGATCAACAACGCCATTTTTGAGGTTATAGAATGAAAAAAATGTAATAGTTGGGCTTTAATGGGATGGTGTGCTTTGCCTCCTACAGGTTAGGGTCCCAGTTTGACCAATGGCCAGTGCCCACTCATTCACTTTCTGCTGTAGGACCCTGTTTCTTTGTCCAAGTTCTCGATATCCCCCTTGGTGGCACTGTAATCCAGGATCATACTCGGTTTCTGGTCCTCTCTTGTGCTGATTTCAGCATTTTTGTGCAGAGTGCTCATGAGCGCAACATTTTTTCCCTGTTTAGGGCAGTAAAATACTAAGCCTATGGATGGTGTCTGTGAATGCAAACATGGAAGACTGAGCGATCCTGTTCTTGATTTGGTAACAGCTCAGCAGGGAGTTCAGTCCTGTTCTTCCAGACAGACAGTTCCAACCATCATGAAGTTTCTCTTTAGAAGCTCCCGACCCAAGTTATAGATCATAAAAAATTGTCACAGCTAATGTTGTGCCCCCTGAAACCCTGTGCCATGGCAACCACCACCCTTGTGCCCTGATTCTTCTCTGGGGCTCCGTCAAACATTGTTCCAGTGTAAACCTGCATGTTCAATGCATAACTGATGTTAGCATAACATGAAGGCATGTACTGTATTGTCTAAATGGGCAGCGACCTCTTGATGCCACCAGTCTTTCCTTCACTGTGATATTTGGTCTGTCACCT
>JAPTYQ010000030.1:22461723-22478820 GCA_029814465.1 Ostorhinchus cyanosoma | reverse complement strand
GTTATAAGGACTTTTTAAATGAAACTAATTCAATGTCCGTCTTAAGTGAGTTTCAGGCCAGTGAACTGTCACACTTGACTAACCTTCTGTCTCTTAATGTGGAGTAGCTTTTTGGTGTGTTTTGCATAGAAAATGTAATCTTATCATCTTTTAAACATAATTCAACACAAGCATATTCATCAAATGTCAGAGAAATGCTGTCGCTCTGTCAGTCACATGTGTGGCTTTGTGATCATTTGGACCATTTACAGTGAGGTTTGTCTTCTTAAGCCTCTGCCATGACTTACTGTATGGACAAAAACACTAGCACACACATTAACCTGAAATATTATGTGGATATAAATGTTGTTGTCAGTAATTATTGTAGTAATTAAAGGCTGATTTTTCTTCCTGTGTTAAAGCTGGAGAAACCAGATGGCTACTTGTGGTTTAAAATGATTATTTATGGTCAGAACATGACCAGTTCTTTCAGAAATCTAAAGATAGAACATTTATAATAATTATGTTACAAAACAAAGTCAGTGTTGAGTGTAATTAATTAAAAACAAATGCTTAAGCATTTTGTCAGAGTAGATAACAATATAAACTAAATTAACCATAAAGATGAAGCGAAAGCATTTTTCACTATGATATTTATCACAATGAATATTATATTCTGGCATTTGTCATTTTTGTTTTCTAGCCCAGCCCTTTGTTAGTAATAAAACAGCTGGATTTACTGTGTGCCAGGATTTTGTCTACAGTTCATTTGTCAAACATGCACATGCTTGTGTGTAACACTAGAGTGCAGTAATGGATTATGGATATCTGTATCTCTGCTTTAACAGGGAACAGCAACAGTTACTAAAACATTTTTACTAAAGTTTGTGAAGTAAACAGTCACTTTCTAACATGTATTTAGTGACATGAAGGTAGTATTATTCTTAGATTTGAGCATCTCTGTCTCCTGCTATAACCTACATTTTCTTTATTGGGCCACAGTTGCACTCTGTCACCAGTGGGTGGTGCTAGAACTTCATACTTTACATAAGAACAAACGTGTTAAAAAGGCAGTGCCCTATATATATTTATATATACATATGTACATACAGTTTTAACAGTTCAGAGTGTCAGAAAGCACAAATTTTGGAGTGTCAATATCACCATCAAATATTGATTCTTTAATTCAATAATAGTTTTGCTTTGTAAATATTCTTGTCTCTTATTGATACCAGTGATGCTGCTGCAAATATATGTTTGTCCTTAGTTAGGTCATTACATTTTCAGATTTAGTTGCAGAAGGCAAGGTTATGTTTGAATTAAAGGGCTGCTGCATCACCTATGTATTATTTGCTGGTAATTAATTTAGAAATTCAAGGATTTAAAACCAAGCAAAAACATCTTTTTTAGCTTTTTATTTGTAATTCATGCACAGTTCAGAACAGTTCAGATATGAAGGTAATGCATTAAGAATACTGCTGTGTAGCCGGAGTGAGAACTGTTCCTGTGTTAAATGGGACATAAAAGATACAACATTGAAAAGTCAAAATTATATGTAGTCGTAAAAACATCCTGTAGAAAATGCTTGTGGGAACCGTACGGTATTAACACGCCTTAATATCTCTTATAGGTTCAAATGAATGAGATTGATTGCCAAGTAGCATGTGCTTCTCAAAGAAAATACTCCCCTCTCTGTGTTTGTCTGTGTAAAATTATCCCAGTCATTCACATGATCTGTGTTTTATTCATGTATTTGTACGTGCCCTATTCAGTGGATCATGGTCTGTGTGGTTTCTTTGTTAAGCGACAGATTGAGAGAGATGCAGTTCCCACTTCACAGAACCCCTGGTGAAGTTGACAATGAAATTACATCAACCAAACACCAAACCCTATATCTGTAAAATGAAAACTTAAATGGAAAGCCACCTCGATTTAGGAGCTAGTTTATGAATTTCACAGCTAAGCAGTCTAGCTTGAACATGATCTATTGCCCTTCTCTTGCCCAAACTCCATTTGATCTATGGTCGTATTATCTGTAATGCTGTCTTACATGATTCTCTTTTATTGCCAGAATCAGTGTCAGACAGCAAAACAGATTACATGTTAGATTAAATCAATACAAACTTTATTTACTGGGCTTTGAAATGTACTTCTCTGGTAGTTCTGACACTTAAGCAAACGCGCACTATTGAAGACTGAGGCGGAGATTGCTGCCTGTGGTTCTGTGCTCGTTCTGCTGGTCCACCACGCTTTCTGTCACAGTGCCATGCTGCTAGCGCTGCTGCTATTCTCTGCCACTCAGCCCTTGTACCCAGTAACATAAATACAGAATAGTGGCCGCTCAGGCTCAAATCCACCCACTGTTCCACCCACTTCATTACTGGGACGGGATGCATGCCTGCTGAGTAATTGTAATGGAGCGTAATGGGCAGTAGTCCCATAAACCCGCCTCTAAATAGGTGCTCATGACTGAAAACAAAAGCAAAAGGCCACAAAAACTGTAGATTTCTGTGTCCAAACTTTAGAGTAACTGTGCGCCACCTGAACTTATGTGTTACCAAATCCTGGCATGAGTGTAGATTAAGCATTTTTAGAACTCCTAATTACACTCAGAAGGCTCTAAAACATCTACAGTTTAATATGAGTGGGATATGTATTGGCTAATGGGACTGAGCTACAGCAACATGACTTGGATATGGTTATAAGTAAAACTGGTCATTTAAAAATAAAAGTTGGTAGTGGACTAATTCTGACCGCATTCTTCCACGGGGGAACATGCTCATAAATAGTTGCAAGTACAAGAATCGCTATGTAAGTCGTAAAGCAAGTGATTTTTCAGTGAGTTTAACGAATACATTAACCTCTGAACTTGGAAAAAGTACAGTTAAAGATAACGGGGTGTATCATTTATGTAGGAGAACACAACATCTTGAATAATATAGACTTTTTAAGAAAATAAATAAATAAATATAAAGCTTATGTTTGGATGAAAATGCAGGTATATCTAGTTTTTATTTAGTAAATGTAAACCTTTCACTGCAGCGCCATATAAATAAATAAATTATTCAGAGCCAAGCTACAAATGTAGTTGAGTTGTAAAAATCCACATTCATATTTCAAGGCAAGTGGCTTTGTGGAAAAGGTCATATTTGCTGTTGTTTAAAAGAATGCAAATAAGTATTCAGGTAATGAGTGGGTTTTTGGAGAATCCTAGTGATTTTTATTTCATATGCAAATGCCATGAAGTAAGTATAGACTGAAGTACTGTGACACCTAAACGCCTCATGGATGGTTTTTCAGTCTGTCTGTCATTGTTTTTGTAGATTCATCTTCAACGACACGCTGCAGTTAGTCAGTAAAACACGCTTTATGATAAGTTCAGTGTCACAAACCTAAAATGCTTCCTTCTCAACTGTTCTGTCTATTTACATGCGTGTGGAAACAAAGCTGCACAGATGCAACCAAAGCTCTGGAGGAAATTAGATTCATCCTGATATGACAGAACAGGGTCTTTATGTTCTGAATAAAGGTTAGACACGTGTAGAAGATGTAAACACAATTACAGGTGATCATTTAATTTGGGGAAATGCAGATAAGTGATAGTTAAGACAGTTTTTGTTGCCTGTAATTGTAATATTTAACATTAATGTTACATAAATCACCCAGAATTAAGGCTGGATACTGAATTTTGATACTTACTACTGTACTGACTTACTACTAATACTGATAATATTGACTGAATTGTGTTGATACTGTCAAGTGCGTGGTATTAATTAGAATCATTGGATAATACATTTCAATACCTAAAGAGTAAATGTCATCAGTGTTGCACAATTGCACAGCCTGCACAATTGGTATGTTTACATTTGTTTTATTGAACAGACAGCCTCATATTGCATTAAATACATTTGTTTTTATGTTATAAAGCTACTTTGACTGTATAAAAATGCATATGAGCTTAAAAATGAAAATAAAGATTTTTACTGGAATGTATATTATAGTTAACTTGGCAAGTTCATTTTAAAATATCCTTTCAAACATGTTGAAATCAGTGTTGAAGCAAAGGTACTGGTATCAGAACCAGCATCAAGCCTTGTATCACCAGTACAATGTGAGATGACGCTCCAGGTTTAGAAAAGTGTTTTTTGCTTTTGAATTTCTTTTACTAGTGAATTAATATTTAAGAATGAAAATGTAAGTAGTAGTAGAGCTAAAGCATACACTGTTGATAGCCTGGTTTTGTAAACCACCTCTTATTCTATATGTGCAGTGACACCTTGCTGTGCAAAATGTGTTTTTGAAGGCAGATCTAGATGCAGTGAGGGCTTCTACTAATATAGATGTGCATATGGTAGAGGCGAGGAGCCAAAGCTTGGAGCAAAGATTGGAACCAACTTCACGTAGCTTCACAGCACAAATACAGTAACTGTAGAAGACAACTTTAATCATCTCATACTTGTATTAATATAAAATGGGCTTAACACTGATTATCGAACTTAGGCAAAAAGATCTTGTGTATTTGTCTGAATCAACATTAAGGGTAGATATTAACTGTTATAAGGACAATATATGTTTTTGATAAAGTTGAACACCTTTGAAAAATCTTAAATCTTTAGGATATAAACACTAATATCTGTAAATGTAAAAAGAAGAGCTGCACAGGGTTTTCACGTTGTCAAAAGCTCTTTAGGAAATGACGAACTTGGCCAGACAACAGAAAACAGTTCAGATAAAGCTTTGCCTGGAGAAAAGAACAAAGAACTAGTGAATATTTTTGAAGTCCCGTATACAGTTTATTTAAATGCAGGTGTGTTTTTGGCTTAAAAACCCATTTTCTAAGTGATTTAATGAATCTCCCTGTTTCTTAACCTTCTTACTTTGTCTAAATGCCCAAATAAATCCTTTTTTTTTTTTTTTTTAGCTTTTGGCTTTATTAGTTAATTTTAGATTGACTTAAGTTAAGAAAGTTCTGCTGAAAAGACAGGTCCTCAGGTGTGACTCTACAGCTGTTCTATATATTTATCATTTCTGCCTGCATTTCTCCTGAGATTTTCTTGGATCGGTGCAACATTTAGCAAAATTAAGCACAGCCACCTCAAGACAGAAAGACGTCTATTTTTACCTGCTTATTTACTTCAGTGTTTTAGAAGCCAGTGAGATGGGTCTGAAATGCACGGTGCATCGCGTCTCTTTGCCCATAACTTCAAAAGTAGAGACAGTTTTGGAGTTGTTGTCTTCTTTTTTTTTTTGTTTGTTTGTTTTTTTTTTTCAGTAAGGACCGTAGCCACAGGGCACATTCTTAGACATGGGGATTTCAAAGCCTTGTTTTTGGGTAGCATTTCTTGCATCTGGTGGATGGAATGAGGGTTTAAACCATTACTGCGATTAGAGCTGCCTCACTATGATCTCTTGAGCTTGCTTACTGCTGCTAATAGCTGTTTCCTCTCTATTTCCCTCTATCTTTTTCTTTTTCGCTTTCTCTCTCTCTGTGAATGATTTTTATGCTTTGCTAAAACATGTGGGGGCGTTGAGAGAGGATTTAAATGCAACGATCCCCCTCCTCTTTTTTTTTTTTTTTTTTTTTTTTGGTGAATCTCGGCGTTCTTTTCTGCAAGCCTCTGATGACGACAGGGCAGCTTTAAGCCTGGCAGTGCCCACGGCAGGCTGCCGTCTCAGCGCTGCCCACTCTCCTCTGTGTTGGCATGCCGGAGAAAGCGAGGGTGGGGTTCCTCTCTAGCAGACCCTGTCATTCCCAGGAAAGCCTACATGTCCACCCATGCAGGATTCCTGATAGGTCTTCATGTTGGGGATACGAGAACACAAAGATAGGGATTTTATTTTCAATAGATGATGGTCTTCATTCAGGGAAAGGTCAAGGATGTTAGATAAACAGACGCCACTTTGTTGAGCCTTTCTATGACAGCCAGGGTCAACAAGTGAAGCATGTACCGTAATATCCATCTAATTGCATATTCACTGTCATCAGGTGGGTGTTTTTGGCTCTGCCGGATTAAATCAGCGTGTTTGGCCGAGATTCAGGGACTTTATTTCCTTAGCTAATGTTCTCCTTTTTCATTATAACACCCTGCTAAGCTGACCCGTGTCCTACTCCATTCAGTTATTGCCCATTACTACACAACATATATGATTCATACAAGGTTTTGACAGGGGTAAATTTACATCCTTCTGCTAACAGGAGCATTGGATTGATTGTACATATTCGACAGAGTAAAGGGACCCAATAACCCACCTAAGCCACTTGTCTACACAGGAGAATAATGCAGTCCTGGTGTTTCCTGGTGTCTCTACAGGTGCAAACAGGAGTATTTTTATTTCTTTTTTTCTTTTCTCCACCTCACTCAGCCGTCTTTTCTTCATTCACTTCTCTTTACATACTGACACGTTGTCAGTTTTGCTTTTGCTGTTTTGCAGGTAGCCTTGATGTTGCACTGGCATGACTTTCCTTTACCTAACGTTTGGTCTTAGAGCGTAGGCAGAGATAGTTTTACTCCGTGGCTGTGTGAAAAATATGATTTCAATTAGCATGAAAATGTATTGTATTATCAATAGGAGGATAAGAACAGATTAAGGAAGCTCTGGGATGCTCTTACAGATGACAATGGTCAGGTTTCTATGCAGGCATCCGTGTTGGAGAAAATGATGATTTTCCTGTGACACAAAAGCTCTGAGAATACGTGGTTTTACATGAAAAGCCGACTCCACAGGCCTCGACGTATTTAAGATAAGGTTATTTACTGTGGAACATCAACACTTTTTACAACTGATTGGACATTATTTGGGAAGGCTAGTGTTTTTATGTTAATAAAATATTAACTGAAGTTTAATAACTCCAAAATATCAGTGAGCTGCAGCCCTTTGTTTGCAAAAAGAAGTGTGATAAAATTAATTTGCAGTTGTTGGAATTTTTGGGAAAAACTCCAACCCCACACTTGATACTTATGAAAGTTGTTAATTAGATCCAAATGAATTAGATCCAAATTTGGGAACAAAGTTTAGCAGAGAGGCTCTAGCTGAGACTCTTTAATAATGAACCGGTGGCTTCTGATTATTATTCAATATTCACACTGAAATTCTACCTCATCAGTTCATATACATTGACGGCAAGATCTGTTCAAACAGAGATTCATAATCTGCATGGGAAGTGCATCTGCTGCTGTGGATACTTAAACAAACATACAAGATTAAATTTCTATTTATATGAGGCACAGAAACCTAACATTTGCCAGGGAATCATTGTAAGACCTGGAGACGTGTCACTGGCGCTTCAGCACATTAAGTTTTTCTTTTTCTTGATGTGATTTGTCCAGCAGGGATATTTCTGTGACCTCTGATACCAAAAATATTGCCCATAAAATTTTTTTTTTTTTAAAAGTCTGTTCTCTGCAGTTCTCATTTTGTCTAACCTTTTGTTCGTATGATTTCAAGACGTCTATGTGCTTCCATTCATGCAGGTTACTTGCACTGTGAGGAAATGAACTGAGATTCCTCCACTGAAATATGGATATAAACACTTTTATAAATAAAGACCTTTATGGACAGGATTACTGTGGTACTTATACTTGAAACTGAGGTAACTCATTTTTTCTCTGAAAGCCTCTTTTCTTTTTAAACCAAGTAATCACAAAGTTAAAAGTGATGAAAAGTGAAGTTTACTTAACACCCAGATGCTTGGCTTAGTGGCACTTTGCCCAAAATGTTTTGTGCTTCTCATTTATGGTCCGGCACAGGGTTTAGTTACAGTTCTGTCCCAATCCTCTGATTCACCTTCTTTAAGAACAGCTTCAGGGCTGCTCATAATGCTTAACTCTCTATAATGCCATCCCCTTCATCTCCTCAGTGGTCTTATTGTCTTAACTCTGGATGGAGAGACAGAGTGTAAGAAAAACAGGTTGTGTAAGAAAAACAGGTTAATACACGTTTGGCACAGTAAAATTAAGCATCTTTTCAAAGATACTACATTTCTTTGGAAAGTGTTTCTCATCTGATGATTCCTGTTTCTCCTCAAGTGTTCAGTTTCCTTGTCAGTGAAGTTTGCTTTGTTGTTTTTAGCGACTTTAAAATATTACCACAGATACACTTAGCTTTTGAAATAAAATATAAAAAAGCACTGCTAATGATAATAGCAGTTGGGTCCATTGATGCATTGATTGATTTGAGAACAGGGGATGATAAAACTGCCTTCCTTGTCATTTTCCTGATCCTGTAGTTTGGAAGCAGAAAAATGTTATGCAAATGATTTGTTAATCCCTTTACATTATTTGTTCCATTTCTCCCTTTCATTTTCACACTCAATTTCTAGCACAGCAAGCTGACAGGCGGACACCCTCAGATTGCTAATTCTTCAGATAAAGAAAGTAAGCTATCCATGTTGCATGTAAAATGTATTGGCTTCAATTAATTAATTTGACTTGAAAATTGTACCTGAAATGCCTGAAAAAGAGACCTTGAAAGCAGTTCAAGTATCTCACTTTTAAGTCCTTCAACTTTCACCTCTTTGTTCTCTTCTCTGTGTGTTTTTCGAGGCATGCTTTCACCTGCAGATTAAGTCTTTTAAGAAAAACATTGACCTGCACAATTAAGGCTATAATATCAACATAAGCAGGATAAGACAGATGAGTCTAAGCCGTGAGAGCAGTGGCACATGAAACTGTGACCAGTGTTTTTCCATAGTTTTGTTGTCCCAAAGGTTGGTGTTAAAAATAATAAGAAAAAGGTGGGATGGTCTTAGATTCAAGAAGCTTAAAATGCAAAATCTCAAATAAGCCCAATTTTCCCTAGCCAATCGCATTGCATTTTGGTGGGTTTGTGTTGATCGTCTCAACTGACTCACACACCGCCCCTCCCCAAATAAAAACACTAGAGATTTATGTGGCTTTTCAAAAAATGTATCTAGACATTTATCCAGCTTAATCTTCTTAACATATTAAAGTGATTTGCTTTACCCTGAAGTGGCTGAAGCTGCGAGCTCACCGCCCCTCATGGCACTAAGACCTGAGAGGCATTGTGGACATCTTCTGCTTTTGAATAAGAGAGTGGTGGGCAGAAGTCAACCTGCTTCTCAGCTGTGGAGCTGCGGCTGTCCCCGCTGTGCGTCCCTTTAAATTTTTTTGTTCTGTTATTAGTCCAACTGTTGCACTCAGTCAGTGTTCTTAGGCACATGGCTCTGCCAGAACTGCCCACACTGTGGTGTGGAGGTTTGGAGCTCTCAGCTTTTGAGCTGAACTGAAAGAGCTCTCTCATAGAGTAGGTGTTGGCAGGATGCTTTGTTTCTTTCTGTGAATGTCATGAGAGGTATGGATAATGAGAAAACTGAAGCACAGTGATAGCATGATTTATCTGGGTGCCAACTTAATGCCTGACTGCAGATTTGGGCTTTTTCAGATAGGCGATGTGCTTAACCTTTTCTTCAGACGCGACACAAATCTGAGAATCAGTAGTGACACTTACAATGTGTTTCCTTAAAACACCACTTCACAGGCCGGGCAGCTAAAAGGTCTTGGTCAAGTCCTTACTTGGCATAATGCTCTATGGATGCGCTTCAGGGCACGCATTTTGCCAGATCACATCAGAACAGCTGTACGTTTAAAGTTGGAGACATTCATTGTAGCTGAAGCCTGAGTTCATTTCATTGTCATCATGGTATTTAACTTAATGTCTGTCAGGATTAAATTAGACATGATGGGGTCAAAGTAATGTGGCAATGCCTAATTTATTTCAATCCGCAAATGAGTTTTAAAGGGTTGCCTAAAATTTTAAATCATAACTTTTCAAATCAATGCAAGTTTTGGTGAAACACTGTTGTAGTTGTAGCTAAATGTGTTCATCACATTGCAGTGTTGAGGCTCCCTCCTTCAGTTTGACCACTGCATTTTCACTGCACAACTTTTAGTTGCAGCACCAGAATAGAGAATATCCAAGTTGAGCTTCAGTGTGTAATGGGCCTGGTGTTGGTTTGGTTTTCTCACCTTCACCTATAGAACATTTTACACATATTCATTAAACAATGGCATGTGTGGCACAGCCAGTGAAAGTGATTTTAGCTTAAAATTCTTTTGGAATCCATTCCATTTTTATATAGCATTACATTCCAGTCCAGTTGATCAATGTAAACAGGCCAATAATAAAATGTCCTGTGACCTGGCATTGTTAAACTGTGACCAAAGAGCTGTGAAAACGAAGCATTTTAGCAGGAGGGCCTTATGGAAACTATATATAGAGAGAAACAACAGTGTGTTTGTGAAGAATGGCCAGAGGAGTGTAGTCCAGTGGTGAGTGAACAAAGTATCTCTGTATGGAAATGCAGCACACAGTGATATATGGTATCAGGAGGCATTCAGGTGGACAGAGAAGCATCTATATATACACGTACAATATCACCATAATCAAGTGCAGAGAGAAATGTAAATGATCCAAATGGCATATGATTTCTTTCTATTGAAAAAGCCGAAGCCATTTGCTTGTTCTATGCACCACATAAGTCTATAAGATGAACCCGGACTCACAGATTGACGTCTTTATGATGCTCTTTCATTGGATTACAAAAAAAATAGAAAAAGATATGGGATAGTTCTCTATTAGACACATTGCATCTAAAAGAATTAGGCAAACACGACAAAACAGGTGATTCAAAGCTCAAAGTACCAGTACAGGGAAAGACGTCAGTACTGCTGCTTTAAACTAACAGATCCATGAAAGTCTATATATTTGTTACACTGATTCTACAATGATCTGTTGTGTTCTCATGTAGTTCCCAGTTTCTCCCTTCAGTCAGTAGAAGTTAATAAAAAGGTATGTGTTTATATGAGTGCAAAAATACTGCTATATTGTTTCTTATCTGCTTTACTGTAAACAGTGTAAGTCATCATTCTGTCATTAGTTCCTGTTAAAGCACACAACGCAGACATATACGTTTATTTTATCTGCACAGTGGTAAATATGCTGGTTTATTAGGACGTATGAAAGGAAATGTAGTGTTTTGCATTGTCTCTGCTCTAACACGCTGGCAGAGTACTTGACCTCTTGTACTTGGACCGAATGTCTGACAGGTGTTAAAATCATAGATTGAGGCTGTCCATACAAAATGTTTCCAGCGTAGCCGAGCTCCGCACAGGCGAGCACTTCAAACAAACTATGAGTGGTTGCTTCTTTTCATATCAGAGAGAATGGGAGAAATTGATTGGAACTGGGAGGCTTAGGACTGGATTTTCCTCAACCATAATATTTTTTCTTTAACAACTGCAGCTTAAATTTAGATTTTTTTTTTTTTTCTGGCTTTGTTTTTTTATTTCTTTGTCCAAATCCTATCGAATGGTGCTTCAGGTTTTTCCTTGAGTAAAAAGTTGATATTGTTGTGAGGAGGGAGAAAGGACTTTTTTCATGTGTGCAGGAATGTAGATTTCTTCCCCCCGTGAAATCCTAATTGTGCCTTGGAGGGCTGGTAGGGTATCTGTGCTCGGCTCAGCTCAACAGGATTTGTGTCTGTGTATGTTAGAGTATGTCTCTTAGCTTGAATGCGGATATAACCCTTTCATTGCACAAGCTGCTGATTTTTCATATTTGCCGATAGGCTGATCCTGTGCATGTGTATCTTTTTGTTGAAGACATAGAAAGTTTTGTTTTTTTGTGTACATAATATATATATATATTATTTATTTATTTAGATATGTGTTAAGATTTAATTGAGATAACAAGTGGACTGCTTTCTGTGGATCACCCGTATTTGAAAATTAAGCTCTTGAGATCGGGTCTTGTCAATAATGCACGGTCAGATCGGAGATAGCCAGAGAATATATCTTAGGTCAAAACTATGTATGTCCCATGTTCCTCTTGAATTATTGCCGTGCATTTATCTATGCAAATCCAGGATAAGATCCTATCTGCCGGCAGCGACATATCCCCCTGGATTTGGTCTATGTGTTAGGCAGGTTATGGCTGACAGTCAAGAAGAAATTGCAATAACATATATGCAGAGATTATTGCTGTAGTCATTAATTGTTGCTTGAAAGGGGATTAGGATTAGCAGGCCTATAGAATGCTCTAACACCTGTCCTTCCTTCTATCTAACAATGTTACTTCAGTTTTTCTTATTTCAGTATCAGTTCAACTTGGCAAAATAAAAAAGGCTGATTTATTCAAATGAATCATCAACGCTGGAAATGATTCAATATGTGCCACATTCAGATGGGTGATATATTATTCCCTTGGGGAGAGGCAAAGATGGAGCTGTGGAGCTGTTTTATTCGTGCTGTCTTTATCAGTGTGTCAGGCAGAGAGGCTGAGCTTGTTCTCTATGAATGGACGAGCCCTTGAACCATAAACCTGTACCTCCTCTGATAACAGTTTCTGCATTGTGATATAAGTGCCATTCTCTGTGATGTCCTCTGTGACAGCACTAAATATATCAACATACACAAAATGATCTGTCAGATGAATTATTTTATTTCAACCAGTTTTCCAAAACTAAGGATTTTCAGCCCTGCATGCACAGTGTCTGTTTTTTCAAGACATATTGTGCATTTTGTTAAGGATTCAAAGCACAGCGCAGTATTGTGGTTGCATTTCACCAAGCTTTGCTTTTCATGCTCTTAATGTTTTGCCTTTAGCTAAGTGTCTCTACTGTACTTTTCTGTTTTCTATACCTTGTGCTGCATATCCTCTCCTGCCTTGACTGCTTCCTGGGCCTTGGAGAACACTGATATCTTGAGATTACCACATCTTTTAAGGTGATAAAAGTGTTCCCTGAATTACTCAGAGCCCGTGTGATGACATGGCCCTGATTGTCAGACGGGTGGGCTGGTGACACTGGAACACAGACGGTGCATGTCTGTTTGAAACATTCTGTTTCAAGCTTCCAAGCCCTGGGCAGTCCTCTCTCCCAGTCTCCCAACACCCAGCTTCGCCCACTGAAACAAGAGTCTTCCATACTGGAAAATCCGGCCCTGTCAACTGGCAGTCTGGACTAGGTTCAGCCCACACGCCAAGCACCCCCCACCACTGATACCACCCCTTAATAGGCACTAGAGTTTGCCACCCCATGTAGATGCCTTTTGGTCGCCATCCATGAATGGCGTCAATAGCATCTTCCTACACAACAGTGACTGAACGGAGGGCACAAGAAAATGTGGGAATAATTGACACTTTCTCACTGTACTACCATCAGAAACCATAATTAATCATGATAGAAAAAATGTGGAAGCCATCTTGGCTGGTGAAACACACAGTGCCTGTGAACAGCCCTGACACCTTTAACAGCTCTGATGGCCAAATAGGAATGGGTGTCACAGTGCTTACAACTAAGCTCCCTTCATGGCAGCCTCATCTTCAGAATTGTGTCTGCTGCATGATGGTTCTTCATGAAAGTGTAACTGTTATGTCTTTTTATTTTTTTTATTTATTTATTTTTTTAATAAAGTGTTGTTACAAACACTTTACAATCTTGAATAGTTAGAAATGGGTCATTGCGGACAAAGTAGAATGCAAAAGTAATATTTATTCTCCCCTAATAAGTAAAAGTGGTTATTTCACTCAGGTTTTCACTCCACTCTTTTAAAAATGAAGAGAAATAGTAGTGCTGCTGACAAAATCCAATTAATTTTACATATGTTAAATACAAGCTTTAGGGGTTTTAAAATCTCATCTTTTGCACTTTTACATACATACATACTGATCCATGCAGCGCGTTTATTTTTCTTCATCAATGTGCCTTTAGATGGAAAACCTAAATCTGTAATTTGAATGTGCTCACGATTGACTTTCATAGCCTGCACTTGGTGGTAAAATAGGAGATCCATAATTTTTTAGTGTATGACATGCTTGACAGAGTAATTATGGATATTAGTCCGGTGTTGCAATTTGCTCTGTTTGACAGTGTTGTGTTCTCAGCAGCCAAAATACCCAACAACAAAAAAACGGTTCCCTCTTGCCTCATTTAGCATGGCAGGACCTGAGGTTTGTATCCCAGTGCGTGGCTGCATGTTACTTCAGAGTACCTGTTAGTGGTGGTTACTGTGTTTGAGCATGTGCATTTGCAGAAAATGCTTTCATGGCAGTGAGTAGGTGTATGTGTGTAAAGCCACCACTAGAAAGTGTTGAAAGCCTCAGCTAGCAAGATCGCATCCAGGGTGACTAATAAGCTTAACATGAGCACGGCTGTGTTCGCAAGCATGGTGCGGTGAAAGAAGTCTTCAATGTTGAGAGAAATGCAGAAATGGTTCCCTAGGCTGCTACTAATTCCTTCACCCCCCTCAAGCTTCAATCAGACTGTGAACCATCTTACTGTTAGCTATGGCTTCACAGCAGCTCTAAACTGCACAGCAAAAGTACAAGGCATCACAAACAAGAGTTCAGGACAGACTGCATTGAAACATTTAGAGAGTTTATGACGGAGGTGCTTGGAAGTAGCTAAATCGAAATAGTTACGTATATATAGATGGATGGAGGTTAAAAAAGAAAAAAAGAAAGTGATGAACAGAATCCATGAGCTATAATTGCATTGCTTCAACTTCTCTCCTGGGCTTATTTGACTATAATGTAGCATCACAATGCATGCTTTTTAATATCAAAAAGAAAGAAAGAAAGTGTTAATTTGTTATGTAATTATGTAAACTTGTGTTTGATTTTCCACTGTAATTCCTCTTGACCTGCTGCCTTCAGCTCACTCCTCTGTTTGGCTACCTAGCAGGGATCTAATAGCTGTGTTGTCTTTAGGCCTTGAATATGTGTTTGTATCCACATGTGACTTTCCTTTGACCATGTGGCTCCTCGAAGAGTGGATTTATAAGCCACTTCACACTCCACTCCTGTGTGGGAGGCAGGCTGAGTTAAAAATAGGCAGGTTTGGAGGTAGTGAGCAGCCTGCACTGTGTGAAATGCTTAAGAACACACTGAGGAGTATTGGCACTCTTTTTGCATATTACTTATATGTGTCAATAACCCACCTAAATGTAAACCAATAACTGTAATTGTGAGTAGCTCTTGTGAAATCATCTGGTCCTCATCATCTTGTCTGAGAAGCATCAATATTCAGTTGCGCATAAGGGACAAAAAGTGTGAAGTCCATATGTTACTGTGTGGACTTTAATAAGAAATTAATAGCACGCTGCTCTCGGCTTCGTTTCATAATTGCACACATGGAAAAACATTAAATGATGAAAAATACTTATATATGTATGAGTTCAGTATTGTAGGTCTCAGTTGTGTCTGCACGCATCTGATACACTACCTTACCAGGGTTTATGTGATTTATGTAGCATTAGTCGAGAGTAAAGTATTTCAATTAAATATGTCCTCAAGAGACTCACAGATATCAGTGGTTGTTCTGTTACTAAATATTAGAGCATATCCAGATAAATATGTATTCTAAATGTATTGAATAGTTTATCTAAAATCAACTTGTCCATTCATATGTGGTCCTTCAATAGAAAAAGATGAATAGGAAACATACAAGCAAAATAAATACCAAAATACATTTCAAAAACACCTAAACCATACATTCATAATTACTCTATTTAAAGGTCCTATGTGTAAAATTTCACACTGTGAGGATCTACTCGTAAGAATTCAATATAAAATATAATCATCATATCATTAGCACGTATTTATAGGTAAATAAAAATGATTATGTTTTCGTTAAGTTCCCGTTAGCTGAGTGGGTCGCCTCCACAGAGTCCACCATGTTGCTCTGTCACGTTTCTACATCAGATTTGATTTCTCATTTTATTTTTTAGTTGGTGGCGTCGAGTTTTTAAGTGCTTGACCATTTCCTGCCGTGTTGTGTTGTGTTGTGTTGTGTTGTTCGAGTGCGGACCAGAGTTATTATCCCCGTACCTAATAAAACCCTGAAATAGCCAAAACAAATATTAGATCTAATGAGAGCTTTTCTACAGTTGCTCAGATGGTTCACACTAAACACAAATGCAGAATCCACAGCTGTACCACAGTGACCTTCAGACCACTGTACTTCCCACCTGTTTTGCAGTAAGGGAGTGTGTGGAGGGTATTTATTTGGTCGGATTTTCGCCACTAGGTGTCACTAAATAACCTGTTTGACATATAGTAAGTTGAAATTTATGAGGTCTACCATTCTGATCTGTGTCAAACTCCATCTCCAAACCACATGTGACAAAAGTAGTCCCTCTTTTAGGTGCATTGTGAGCTCCTTCTTTTGACTTGGCTGATCAGAGTGTTCCCAATGTTCTGAATTCAACCCATTCTGTGCCACATTTACTCAACACCCTGTTTGTTTTTAATGCCACTGTGCAAAATCCCTACCTTCATCCATACTATGTGAAATAACACAGAGTGATGTTAAAATGATGATGAATGCTTTGTAAAGAGCTGTGTTTGACGGATATGGGTTTTTAATGACTAAGCTAAGTACTAAGAGAGCAGTGCAGCCAATAGCTGGTGCATAATGCTGATATCATGTTTTTGTTTTTGTTTGCCATCTGATAAAATGACAATTATTTAATTACTCATTAATAACAAATGAAACAGAAACAATTAGTTACTCTTTCACGCCTGCATTTGACTCTCCTTGTCTTTCTCCGTATCTTTTGTTTTCTCTGCCTGCAGTGCAGTTATTTAAATGAAAAAAAATGGAGAGGACTAACATCATTCTACAGCTAATCACCAAGTTAATCAGCCAACTGATTCAAGAGTCTATCTGCAGTAAAAAGTGAGATTTAAGGCAATGAAATAAACAGTAAAGCATGATGTGCAATAAGAGGATTTCTACCATCACGCAATATATACAGCCCGACTAAAAAAAAAAAAACCCATCTGGATTTATCAAAGTAAATATGTATGATCTTTTCGTTTGATAATTACTGCAGTGATTAATATGTTTCAACTGGAAACGTATCCAGTAGCTTCTCATTTCTTAAACAACCACTGATTTGCCAGAGAGCACAAAAAAGGTCATGTGATGTGATGAGTCCTGATTGACCCTGTTCCAGAGTGATGGGTGCATCTGGGTGAGAACAGAGGCAGAGGAAGTGATTACCCATCATGCCGAGTGCCAAAGGTACAAGTCTGTGGGGGTAGTGATGTGATCTGGGGTTGCTTCACGTGGTCAAGTCTAGGTTCAGCAATAAATAA
>JAPTYQ010000030.1:22431814-22457738 GCA_029814465.1 Ostorhinchus cyanosoma | reverse complement strand
TGTGTGTGTGTGTGTGTCTGTGCATGTGATGTGTTTGCATGTGTGCTGTTGTTTGAAACCATGTTATTTCTGAATGCATCAGGGTCTGACTTAAATATTAGTGTAACTACATTATCACAGTGTCTTTGCCTGGTAGCAAACATGTACAAATGAGGATTACAACTCTTGAGAAGGCAACAGGTCATGGTTGGTAAGCTGCCCGGGGGGGTCACTGATATAGAGTCACTTTTGACAGGCTGTGGAGGAGGCTCTATTGTTGCTGGTGTGTCTGGATGTTACCTGCAGGCACTATCACTGAGACTACAGTATTATCCTATTATTAGGCTTAGTTGTTTACGCTTATTACTGCTTGTCAGGTAGGCAGAGAATCCTTCTGAAAATGAGCATCTGCAGAAAAATACATGTTTATTTCTTTATCTCATTCAAGTACATCGACTTAGGATAATTCTCAGAGGCCTTTAAGAATATCTTGACAGGACACAACAAACAGATTTGTGCAAGGTTTATGTTTATATGGAAGGATTTGATTCTATGAAATGTTTTACTCAACCACAAACAAGTGTGAGAATGTAAAAAAGGCTGCATCTGTTTTATGTACATTAATGCTGATTTCATTATGTTCTTCATTTCGGTGAAATACATATACAGTACGAAGGCATCGTGGATTGAAACAGCCTTGATTAATGTCTCTGTTTGTAGAGGAAGTGAACAAAATAAAAAAAGCCCATCATATGGTCTGGCAGATTTTGGGCACAGGACCAGGGATGACAAATGTGCTCTCGCAATAATTCAATCTGCTCTCATAATTCTCTAACTTTTAGGGACAGACAGAATGAAAATTTTCCGGCAATTAAGCCGCCAAGTCAACGTCCAATAACTGTGATCAAGTGTTAGTTAAGATGCTTTTTCTCTCACTTTATCTATTGACAGATTGAGGGGTATAAAGACACTGGGTAAGTGGCAGAAAGTTACTGTGAATATGCTAACGAGAGGATTTGGTACCAGATCCAAAACGTTGTCATTTTATTGATGCCACAGTAATGATTTTAAGTTTCATGAATAATATATGAGAAAGAGAGCTGTAGGTTTGCTGTATGATTAAGTGCTACAGTTTGTGATAATATGGCTGCAGAACACATTCTTTGTGTTAATAACAGTATAATGAAATGGTTTTGTTGCAATATTGACTGGTTATTTGTTTATAAGCAGCATTTTATCCTTAACAGATGAAGACAGTTCTAATTATGTGTCAAATAAATAAGAGGCAAACCCAGGCTTCTGCTATGATCGGACTTTGCGGGCTGTGTGTACACCAGAAAACAGGAAACTATTGGCAAAATGTATTGGTAAAATCCACACTTTATGTATTTATTTATTTTGTAGCGCAAACTGATACTAACAAAGAAACAATATGGTGAAGAGTAAAGCATCTGTTGACATAGATTATGATCTGCAGAGATGGCTTTTATGTCTTAACGAACGTGATGCACAAAAAGCACATGGCTGCCTTTAGTCAGTGAAGGATCAGGAATGTCTAAGGGCCAATCACACCCTGTGCAGTAAAGAAGTGTATCTCTAGTAAATGCAATAATAAACAAATCTCTCTTGCTTGCAGAAAAGCCTGTACGTTCTGGTGATGGTCGATCCTGATGCTCCAAGCAGCACCAGAGGTACCTACTGGAGGCACTGGGTCGTCACGGACATAAAGGTACTGAAAGTCTGCAATAACCTCCGCTGCTTTAAGTTAATTTGAAGATAGCCTTATGTGTTAAAGTGATGGGGACACGGACGGCATTTGTGATTGGATTAGGAACTCATATGGTGCAAATTTATGAAGTAGTGGTTTGATTTATTTATTTTTTTCTTGGAAAAATGTGCATTTTCATAATCTCGGGGTCTCACTTGGCATGTCTTGTGTTTACATCTGCACTGGGGCCGATTGCAAGGCTGAAAAATTATGAATGGTTTTTAAGCCTAACTTGGTGAAAAAAGGATGCCAAGTTCAAAAATGTTAATTTTTCATATCATGTATCTTGTGCAATAAATGCCTGTGACAAAAGTGTGGGAGTAAGTCTTTCTAAATGGCTGTGAAAGTTTGCAAGGCCCTGTCAGCAGCAATTTCCCTCTGCTGCAGAGAGCCTGGGACGTGTCAATGCAGGCGTGTGAGACTGAGATTGAGGAGAGCAGCATGCGAGGCGCACACTCTTTCTCCCATAGAGCTCCGGTCCCTCAGCTCCCCCTCCAGTGGAGAGATCTTGGCAGAGTGTTCTCCCTTCATCTGTTCCCCCAGGCAGAGCAGCTCCCCCAATGATCCACACTTCTCCATATTTTACACCCCCGAAATGGGCACAGCTCCGATCCCCTTATTTCTCTTCATATTTCACTCCTTTTTATCCATTCGTTTGTGTGTTTTCGCATTCTTGCATTCTAACGCCAAATGCGTGTTGAGTTGTTGATTGCCTCAAATATTTGGAGGTTTGCAGACATTTTATAATCCCGCGGGAACCGGGAGATCAACCCAGTAGATTAAGTCTAGTGGTCTGAAAAACAAACGCACAAAGACGCTTCAGTGATATATCACTGCTCTCGTTTCATTTCATAAGGTATTGTTGTACGTTGAGTAAATACCATATTGATTCAAAGATCCAAATATGATGTATCTGGGATATAGTATATTTAAATAAACCTGCAATTTGTATAAAATTTGAATTTTTAGCTTATGAGAAAATTTATGCTGCCACATTCCTGCGAGTTTTGACAAATCTGTGAATAACAACCTGAAAAAAGAATTATTCCCACTTTATATTGTCTTTTTATAAAATTACCTGCTTCTTATTTTTAAGCTGCAGACGTCTGTCGAGCTGCTTGACCAGCTGCAAATAAACAAATGTCTTTCAAGTGCTCAGGCAGATCACTGGCTTTCTAGCAATTCAATTTCCTGTCACTTGTGTGGGTGTTGACCTGCGTTGCCCATGTAGGGATTGGCCATTGCAACGGGATGTTTTTCTGATTGTGACTGGTGGTTGGTCAGAAGGGTTAATGAGCCTTTTGAGTGATGCCAACCCGTAGTGGGAGGTGTTTAATTGACCAGGTTGGCTAGGTGACATCACACAACCTCAGTTTTGTATTTTCAGGTGTCTGTGCGAATGGATTAGATTTTGTTGCAGTGCATTTTTTATAGTACATATATTTTTTTTTTTTTCTGAATTACTCCATGTATATTCTTAAGTAAAAATAAATGTTGGTCCATGTCTTTGTAAGATAATGATAACAAATCACTGTACATTAACTGGCCTGGCATTTGAATCACTATTTCTGACATGTTTTGGTTGGTCAATTGTTTTTCTAAAGCGATGTAGCTCATGTCAGGGGTCATACTTTCAGATGTCAGGTGGATCAGTGTTTTGATCCGTGCTCGTCAAACCATACAAGCTGCAGGAGGCATATTCCTTTCATAAATATTCATTGGGCCAAGGTCATGTACAATAGTCCTGCCCTAGTTTGTAGACGTTTCCATAATTAGTACGTATTCTTTATCCATATCTACAATTATGAAGGTAAAGATTTCCTGAATTCAGCTGAGAGTGAAGTGAGGTCAGGCTGGACTGAGAAAAATGCCGCAGTAGGTTTAGGCTCATTCCTCAGTGTCGGTCTCATTAGCGGCAGCGGTAACAGTGCAAGGACACCCCCCCTCAACCTGGTTATTCCAGACACATCTCTCACCTTGCTTTGAGCTCCATTATGTCGCTGGTTCTTAACTTATCAAAACATGTGCAGAGGATCGACTCGTTTTTTTGTCAGCCATGCCAAAACCTGCTTGACACAGGATCTAATATTTGTTGCCACATGTACTGGGACTCTCAAAGCATGTAGTTAAATATGTCCATTTCTACACCAAATACTAAGAGATGTTTCACTTTTGATTACATTCTGCTTTGCCCAGTGTTTTAAAATGGGAAAATTCTCTTTGCATTTGGTGCAGAAACAGGTACATTTTAACACAAGTGTTTTGCTAATTGATGTATCTGAGTTTTAAATCCTTTTCTTATGGTCATTTAATGCTATGCTTGAATCCAATGAGTTCTGCTGAATGAATAATTGTTTTTTTTTTTACTTTGTTTTTATGGGAAAGGAATATTTTTGCAGCGTGTTTAATGTGGAGCTTGGGGCAAAGGACAGCGGTACATTAGTAGAGGTATTAGCATATAGAGAACTCACCCAACTCGATGTGTAACATGATCATATTTTATGTCAGATATCAAATCTTTTATTTAACTGGCAGTATCATTTGTCACATCATTACTTTTGACTGCCCAGAACAGTTTACTCCAGTAGTTAAGTGTATACTATGTGGCTGGGTGTCTCGTCGTCTCCCACCAGCTGTCCATTTTCTTTTAGGACTCACTTTATTAGATGCCGTATATGCATTTTCATTGCAACTACCAATTTTCAATGACCCCTTGAGCTACAGAGACAGCAATTTAGCATCTCTGCAACACACTCTGTGTTTTACATCAATTATGGACAATTACCAAAATAACCATCAACAGATTGTTGTCTCGCTCTCAAAGTCGAATTCCAGATTGTGAGCCTCTCCCTCCCTCTCTCTGCTCTCCCAGAGTCTAAATCAATGCAGATGTTCCGGTATGGTCTCGCAACGATAATTACTGTAACAAGCAAATCATTAGTATCTGAATAGAGGCAGCTTATATAAATTCAGCACTGGGTGTTACTTTTACTTGTTAATACTTATTCTCTCATTATACTTTTGGCGGTTTGTGAGGCAACATGATGCAATATGAACTTGCAAATCAGTGGTAAAGTTAATGCTCTCGTTCCTGCACTGAGAAATGCCAAGGTGTTCATTATCGCTGTAAAATCCCATTTAAACACAGACATATAGCCTTAGGTTTTTATGGATTTTTTTCTTGTTTTTTTTTTTTTTTTTTTTAATATAGGAACTTTCTCAACTAAGTGGTTGTGAAAGGTGTTTATTGTCTGACATAGTTAACTTTTAGTAGAGACAACTTAATTATTATAAGGCGAAATATTGTTTTTCTTCATGCATTCTTTTTTTTTCTCTATAAAACAATAACTTAAAATATATATTATGTAAATATTTGTACGGAACATATACAAATATATTTCTACAAAAGCAGAGCTGAACTGCAGTTTTTGACCTTCGTGACCCTTTCTAACTTGTGGATGTTGAGTTCAGAAGCCATCACATGTGTAACTTCCTCTCCCTGGCTAATTGAAGGCCAGTTGGACAGTTCAGCACATAGCGTGGTGTGCTTATTATTATGGGGCATAAGGGATGCATGTTTTAACATCTATTTCTGTTGTTTTAGTTCCCAAAGGCAGACAGAGCCTGTGTTGTGCTGCTGGTCAGGCAAATACAAACAGTGAAGTATTGTGACTGTATCAGGCCAGCTGGCTTTGTGTTTGTGCATTCTGTGGCCTGCAGAGATTGTCTGCTCCACACCTCAAGATGTCCTTAAACTGCAAACTGCAAACTATTAGGCGTTTAACTCCTTACTGCATTTCATCTAATTTAATGTGCAGCTTCTAAATGAGAGGATAATTTTATACAGACAAATGCCTGCATAGAAAACAAAAGCTGTCTTCCAGTTTGCTCTTTAAAGAGAATTTAATAGTTTTTGGAGCTAAAATTTCACTGTGGAACATAGATATTAGTGATACCAGGCTGTTGTTGACACTTACCGATACAAATCTGTCCTTTTTATTTATTTAGTTGTTACCATTTACTGGACATTTATTAATAGTAGCAAAAACTTAACCCTCAAGTTCTCCCTAAAAAGTGCAAGATGACACATTCTGTTAGTCTTGTTACAGAAGTATTTCTGCTCCTACACTGAGTGACGATAATGTTTCTCTAGCTTCTTAAGTTAAAGTTTATGGCAAGTTTTGCAGAAATAGTTTTAGTCAGAAATCATTAGTACTGAGCAGCAGCAAGTGATAGTAATGAGTGTTTAAAATGATATTTATAACCTCTGCAGTAGCCTTTGAGTTTGTTTTAGCTAAATACCTATCCAATATTGCAAATAAACATACATAATTGCATTGTTCTTTACCCTGTAATTATCCCTACTGTGGCATGTTATGATTTAAGCGTTTATTTTTGACAGACAGCTGCCCCCATATGGAAGCCAAAAACAATTTCCCAAAGGCCAGGCGAACCATAGCTACTTTCATTGTGAGAACAAAGAACCATTGGTATTATTCATAATTAAACTCTTATTGTGTACTCTGCTGAATATTTCCATTCTTCTGCCTCTCTTCTGCTCACTCTCGTTTCCCCTCTCGCTACTTTGCACCTCGTGCTGGGAACATCTGTCTGGCGTCAGAGTGGAGCCTGGCTGTGCAGATTGGAGCAGGTAGAGGAGCACATTGTAGCCCAGCTAATGATGAGAGTGTCTGCCCTCTCTCTTGGAGGAGACGCAAGCTGCTGCTTCACGCTCGCTCACTCCACTCATACGCCCAGGGAAACAGATTTCCAAACATATGCAGTATGTTTTTAATCCAGTTGAGCACTTCATTTCCCAGCAAACACAAATAACCTTACGGGACATCCATATCTTATGACAAGGGGGTGGGCGCAAAGGAATTGAACAATTTTCCTTTTTAATGTGATTTTTTTTTTCCCTCCAAAGTTGCTAAACATGCTCATAACCCAGGTTAACAGTTTGCTTGTTTATGGTTACACAAACTTTTACACAGAAGTGGCTCCTGACTCTAAGTCATATGAAGCAACTTTATCCAATCTAAACTCCACTAGATGCACCTGTTGTCATCCTTTGTTTAAACTTAAAGTGACAGCTTAAACACATGTTCTTTGTGTGAAATGACTTTGAGAATTTGAACAGATTGTTGTCAATAATACACGACTCTGAAAAAAAAAAAAAAAAATCAACATTTCCAGTTATGAACCCTATTGAAAACCTCTGGGATGTGTTCAGAAAAGAGATGGATGGTCACAAACCATGGACAGTCTTTGCTCCAGGAGTAATGTAAAGCACCCAGCAGCAATGTGAACGACTGTCAAGATGCATGAAAGCTGTGATTAAAAACTAGGGTTATTCCATCAACTATTGATTTCTCTTCCTACGTTAAACCCATTATGATTGATTTGTTCAAAAATGAATGTGAACTTGTTTTCTCTATATTATTTTTGGTGATAAAAGCTCTAAATGACTATATCTGAATGAGGAAGAACTATTGTAATCACTTTTCATTTCAGTCATACCCATAAATAGCAAAACCAAGGATCTGTTGTTTTTTTTTTTCCAGACATATATGTTTAGTCAAGTCAAATATTGTTGATGTTACTTATACAGTCCAATATCAGAAATCCCAAATTTCCCTGTAGGGGCTGTACAATCTGCACATTATGCACTACACTCTCCCCTTTGACCCTCTACCTATTCCCCCCTCAAAATAAAAACCCTCTAACATGAAAAAATGTAAGAAATGTCCATAAGTGCCACAGAGGAGGGATCTGGCTTCCAGGATGGACAGATGGTGCAAAAGGCAAATTTACACACATTAAAACATATACAGAAAGTTGATATACAGCAACGAATATGGAGACGGTTGTCGAAGCAATGATGAACAGTGTTTGTCTGAAGCAGAGCAAATACATTAAACAGATCTGCACAAAATTAAGGGTTATGCAGTAACTTAGTGATCTATGTCCTGGAAATGAGCTGAAATATTTGGGCAATTATTACAAACATGTCTGTAAACAATTTGTAGAGTGTTGCACATTTTATTTTTAAGCTTGAATTATTTTGACCCCGATACATTCAGGTCATTCATCTTTTTTCGGAACTATCTGAAACCTCCCTCGGCACAAGTCAACAATAGCCCTTAACATCGAAGCCCAGCTGGAGGTGCTTAACATTTAGAGCGGTGCTCATCCTGCTGTCAGCTACAGCCAGACAAAAATGTCAGAGGTGGTACTACATGGAGTTCAGCTGTTGAAAGTCATTCCCTCATTAAACCTCATCACATTCTCCTCCCCAACCTCTCAGAAAAATAAGGACATTGGTGTTAGTTTTGCTTTTTTATTATTTTTAACTATTTCACTTTACGGGCCTTTTTTTTTTATTATTATTTTTTTAATTAGCACATGTTCATATGTGTTTGTGTGCAGTTTGTGTGTAGTTGAAAACGCTGGACAGAGGCTGGAGGAGTTTGCCCTGTAATAGGAATCAATTCGGGGGCTGACTTGCCAACTTTGTGCCTGGGTTTGATGTCACTCGTTCTCTACTACATCTGGACCCCGACTGTATTGTGTACAAACACCCCGTTATAATACTATCGATCTTATCTTGCAGCTTATTAACAAACAGGTTCTTCTTCAGTGTGGGCTGCTGCTCTCACTGTTCTCCGCCACCTAAAGGGAGAATTACATAAGAATCCTCCGCTTTGTCAGCTCCATCCCCCGTCTACATACAACAAACACACACACACTCGTACACACACACACACACACACACACACACACACACACACAGTACTGTATCTGATAACCCACCAAGCCTCTTGCCATCTCTATAACAACTGACCTCCCTGCTGTGGTTGCCGTGGTGAGATGATTGAGGAGGTTTCACTGCACGAAGAACGTGAACCGCTATGGTTTCCTATCTAAACTGAACACTGTTTGGGCAGAATCCAATAATTATCCATAAATTAAACTTTTTTTTTTTTGCTGTTTAATATTTCTTCTAGGAAAGTCAAGTTCCTCTTGACAACACCGCTTGAATTTTGCCTCTGTTGTCGCCACAGGAATAAATACATTAATTCCATGTTTCTTTTATTTCAGGATGCAGGCCTACTGTGTGTCAGTGTGTTACCTTCATTTTTACGCTCCACACTGACCTGGATAAATCATGGTTACTCTCCAAGAAAACAAGGACAACCTGGAAAGCCCTCTTTGATCCAGTCTGTCACACTATAGGCTAGTAGGAAAAAAAAAAAAAAAAAAAAAAAAGAACAGATTGGACCTTCTCCATGCAAATGCAGTTTAAAAACCAGTAGCTCTGCACACATAAAGGCGCTTCTTTTAATATGTGCCCCCTTTCTTCACACCCACGACCATTGTGTATAAAATCCTGTTTTTCCTGAAAAGATTTCTAGTCGCAGCCGCAGACAATGTTCCCCCACACAAGCTGTCGTCTTTGTCATACCCCTCCTCCCCTCCACTTCAGTCAGTAAAGCAGGATCTCTGGCAGTCGGCCCCGCGTGTGAATTCTTGTGTTTCAGGGTACAGGTGGGGGGCTTGCCAGAGTCGGCCTACCTGTTCCCCTGTAAACTGGTCACTTTTGACAGATGTGGATTGGGAAAAAAAAAAAAAAAAAGCAGGCATGGAAACCAGGGGGGGAGAGAGGGGCGGGTAAATGAACAAATGTCAGGGTTAGCGGGGGGTTGCAGGGCCGTGGTTACAGAAAACGCTTCCTCTTAGGGGTGTCTCTTGATAGGGTACAGTGAAGGGGAGTGAGCCATGCTGATAAAAACAACTCACTAACAATTATGCTCACCTAAAATAGCCCTTACTTAAGTATATAGCATGCTTGCCAGTTAATTGTACACAAAAACAAAGACTTCACAAAAGACCTCCTGCAGCCAATGTATTTTCTTGTATTTTGGCATGATAATTAAGTGTGACAGCTATGAATGCAAAGTTGGCAGATATTATAGTGGCCTGTCTAACTCTACGTACTGATTTTGATTGCCTGTATTCCAAAAGTTATACTAAACTACAAAAACTACTGTATAACACAAAGAACAATGTCGTCGAATAAAATAACGATCTTTCTAGTATGACAGCGACACTAGATTTTGATGGTGCGATTTTTAAAAATAGCTTTCAAAGTTTATTCCTTCATAGCTCGGTGATTTGATACTTGATCGGTGATTAATAGACGGAGCAGAGTTTGGCTTGGTTTTACAGATATTAAGTGGTGATTGTGCCTGTTTTTGTAAATAGTATGTATATGTGACAATTACAAACGCCGTACAAGAGATGAGTCTGTTCTGCGCAGATTACAGCCCATATCTTTTTCTAACAAAGCAGCTGCACGGGATTTAATGACAGCACTCCTAATATTCTCAGGAGATAATGCTTTTAATAATTGCACGCAGAGAAAAAAAAAAAAACACCATCAATACAATATGTTCAGTAGAAGCCAATATTTATTCTGTGTACACTTGAATAATTTGAGTGTGAGTGCTGCATTTCCTCTGAATTGTTCTCGGGATTTGTTCAACTTGTTCTTATTGATATGCTGTAGGACTAACAACCATAAAATCTACTAAGACCTCTGATCTTTACTATTGACCATTATCATAGCCAAGAGGTTTGTTACAATGTGGTATTTTTATGCTACAGTTGGTGAGAAACCTGTTTACATTCTAGGGTGCTGTATAGTTCACTTCTCTCTGCAGCTCAGTCGGATTCCAAAGCACTGTATAGATTTCTTTCAGCTGATGAAATTAAAAAGACAGCAGTGTGTGTGTGGTGTGCCTTCCAGCAACGCGATTTGCCTGTGAGTTCACGATACGGGTTGAGAGGGGAGTTCCTTTGGGGGGGATTAAATAGCTCCCTCTCTTCCCTCCCTCCTCCCCTGCCCTCCATACTTGCAGAACACAAACAGCTTGCAGGGCTGTACAGTACTTGTACAACGTGTTTGCCACTGCGCTGCTCACAGGTAACAATAAGCCAAGGTCAAAGGTTAAGAGGGATTGTGGAGCTCAGATTCTTGTGTGTTCCTCTGGCAAACACTGCACACATCGGCACAGGAAACAGTGCCCATAGAATCGCTGGGAGAAAGAAAGAAAGGGTGAAAGACAGAGAGCGAGAGTGAGTTGGCTCGGTAGAGAGGGGGCTATATCAAAAAGACTGGGCCCAGTTTCACTCATATATGATCCACTGGTCTATAAGGTTAGGACACTAGTAGTTTTTTTTTTTTTTTTTTGTTCCTCTTAGTCTAGTCTAATGCTAGTGAGACAGTTCCATAAAATAAAGATAATTATTTACTCCAAGAGTGGCGAGAGATATCTTCCTACTGTTTTGACAAGGCTGTGCTAAAAAAAGACATATTTACCTTGGAATAAGAAGAGATAGGCTTCTGTTTCTGACGTCTGCATGTTGTAATCATTAACCTTGTTTCTACGGCTTAAACATATAAATCTGCTAACCGGCTGGTAGCATATCAGAAACTATATTTATTCTTTTTTTTTTTTTTTTTTATTCCAAATATGCCTGACTCTTATTTGTAAAGTGACCACTGATGTAGAATTAAATTGCGTAGAAGTTCTGGAATATATCCTCTTGCAGGATGCTCTCTATGTTTCTTGGAGCTTAGGTGCCATGGTTTCTATGGGAGTTTATGTGTTTATGAGATTTGGGTGTAAATTTGTTGTTATCACATAATTTTACACTACCCAAGAGTTTTTCATGTGTTTTTGGAAGATTTCTGCAAATGACTGGAAGGTATAGACGTCCACCTGCAGGATACTTTTACATTTCTCAATTGAAAAATAAATAAATAAAAAAATACACGTCATTCCGTTTTGTGCCATTATCACCCTATCTGTTTACAAAAACTTGAAGAGTTAGAGGAGATAATAAATAAATAACACCCAAAAAGCTTGAAAACAAAACTTGCTAATGAAATCTACTGGGCATCAAATGCAACCATTCATTCTGGGAAAAGTCATTTTAGTTAGTTTTGATGATCTCCACAGTGCATTTCAGCCTTATAATGAAGGGAAAATACCTGATATCATTGTTTTAATTCACAAAAAATATATATAAGTGTGTGTTTTAAACTGCTATGACAATGATTTACTCCAAAAAATCAAATTCATGCGCAAGAGTCAGAAACTTCCGAGCTCTGTGTGCGACGGATGAACTTGGATGTCTGTTTGAACTCAGTTGGTTTTGGTCTAAGCCATACGTGAAAGTCTGTCTTTGTGAAACCAGATCTCTGCCTCCGTCAAGCTCTTTGAATGGGAAGGAGATTATCCATTTAATCTCTTAATCATGCACACAGTATACATAGTTGGTCGTGTGCCTAAAACCTCTGTCCTGATCAGATGTGTCATTGCCACCTTTTCGGATGATTCCCCTAACCCACAGACTAATTCAGGTTAGCTCCATGTTCCTCTCCAGCAGTCACTGTATTATACCCTTGATGCCCTGTTAAAATAAAAACCAGACCATCTGAGCATAAAATGGAAAGTGGAAATATGTAGATTTTAAAATACAGCTTTTTAAATCCCTCATTGCTACAAATGTATTCAGAACAGAGGTAGTTGTTTCATAACAGGAATTAGGTTACTGTACATTTTGCACAGTATATGTCCCCCAAAAGTAGGAATTAATAATGAAGATGCTTTTTGGCCTGAAATTGCTATTCAAACAATTATGTACTTAGTTTCTTCCAACAAATGCATTCCACATTATTGTTTTGCCTCATAGCAAAGCACCCAAAAGACTAAAACCTTTCATTCCAGCAAAGGCCGCTATTGGTCACCGTCAATAAAAGCATAAAAGCATTTATTTCCCACGTTTGTCAAATTAACAGCATACTCCATCTCCCATAGGACTTGTAAGGTTCATTAACCTTTCTGTGAAGTGGGACAGGTTTCCAGCAGTTACCATAACCTCTGTCTCGTTCCTACCTCAATTATAATAGAAGAATTAAACATCCAACGATTCAAAACAGCAATGCTGCCTCTTAAATCCCTTTGTACCGGCTCTCAGTTGTTAATGACTAAAGACACTGAATGAACTATAGAGTTATCAACAGATATAACCACGGACAGAAGCAAACCAAATGGCTACTCTTAGCAGCAGGAATTAATCACTAAATGTGTACAATTCTGTTTGGTTTCTAAAATAATGTGATGCTTTTTGTTGCTGTTAAAATCGAAATGCCGTGTTACTATTGTCCTCAAAGAATAACCAAATGTACGTACATAAAATGGTGATGGGGGTAACTTTGTCCACCTGTTTGGAAACACAGATGACTGTTTATTAGTAGATTTTGTGATTTTTTGTTTTTTTTGTTTTATGTTTTTACCCAAAGTGACATCCTCTATCTGGCCCCTTGGCCCATCAGGAGTCCAAAGTCAAAAAGAATAGACTGACCTTGAACAAATTAAATGGTCAATTACACGCCTGTTGATCGCTTTTAATTTCTTAATAATTAGATTAATTGTGTGGGCATAGAGTTCGTTCTCTTGTCCACCTACTCCTACCCCTTCATCCCCCTGCTCTTCCTCTCACTTCTCTTTCTCCTCCTCCGTGTTCAGGCCCACAAGGTTTCAGTTCTCATTTATTTTGTGTCACCATTCTTCAAAAACTTGACTGTTTAATAAGCTTAATCTTCTTCTCCCACCCCCTTAGATCCCCCTCTTTCCTCTCATGTATTAATCAAAATCCAGCACGTGCCTGCATGTATTCATAGGCATACAGCTCTATTATAATCTATCCATTTACTATCTCCCAGGATTTCTAACCTTACAGTCGGAAACAGCTGCAGCCACGGAGCAGTGAGGCCTCGTGTTTTTGTGTGCGTGTCTTCTGATGCTACTTGTAGGCAAGCTGATGCTGGGATTTTCCAGTGCCACCCCCGTCAGTGGGAAGCCCTATATGGGGACATGTCAATGCCTTGTTTGCTTGTTGTGCTGATGAAGCTGGGGGTGGGGCGAGTGGGCAGCCTTGTTCAGGTTCCAGGATTCCCTTCAAAATGAGTCAGCCAGCCCCCACTCAAACTGACTGTTACCTTGGGAACTCAGGCTTGGGCTTCCCTCACCAGCACAGACTCATCCGCACCCATACACTCCAACACACACACACACACACGCAAGAGCTGTAAGGACTCGGAAGCATGACCAAGGTTGGTGAAATTAGCTTATTATTGCTCTGGCTTTGGCCTGTATGCTGCCCTGTTAGGCCCAATCTGCTCTGTGAGAAGAAGATGACCAACTCAACAAGGCCACTTTGTTAAGATGAATGTGTAATGTATGCAAATTAGACTGAATAAATGGTGGGGATAATAAGTTCAAGTGGCTAGTTTCTTAAGCCAGTGATTTGAGTAATAGCGTCCCGACTAATGAGCGTAACCAAAGAGGTGTAGGTGCATTACAGTGTGTCAGCTGATGTCAGGATGGCTGGAGTTCACTTAATAACTGGACTGTTTATGTTTCCAACTCAGTTCATTACCAAGGCCAAATGAGTTTCGTTACTAAAGCCATTAGTCCAGCAGGCTATTGTTAAGTGGGTTAATTTGTCGATGCATTGAAGCAGATCAAGGGTGACTCCCCCACTGGCTTTCACCCTGTCCTGCCGAGGCCAGTCGTCCCTGCTCTGCTGATCACCATTTACTGGCTGGTTACTCTATCAAACCAGTCATCCCAGATTCAAGTCCATTAGGCTTATGTGAAATCTGTGCTCACTTACCATTAATGGAGGTCCATTTCATACCAGGAAAAATCATTTTAGGGGGATTTTTTTGTGTGTAATAGGTTTTTAAAAAAATATTTTAATTGGAAAAAAAAAATGTATCAACCCAGTCACCAAAAAAAAAAAAATGTTGCCATTGTACATTTCTGCAAACCTCTAATTTGTTAAATCTCAATGTTGGTGAACCTAAAGTACTTTTAGTATCAACATTTAGAGTTCTTATGTGTATGACAACATTATAGTGCTTTAATCACTCATTTTTGGCTTTCATCAGTGGGAGGAGGGGGTTGCAGATACACAGATCCAGGACGTTTGCTATTCGCAGCCAAAGAGCATATCTTGATTCTCTGTAACTATAATTCTTAGTTCAAGGTTAGGAAAACATAGTGATTTAATGCATGATTGAATATGACTAAAATGCTTTGTGTGTCATTTTTAGGCAATAAAAGAGCTTTGATCAGAGAAAGGAAAAGATTGGGTTTGGTTTAATCATTAATAAATGAATAAATCTTCTTTGTAGCGCGTTTTTGTTGAATTTTTTCTCCTAACAGGCCAGACATAAAAAGTTGAGCAATCCTGTTGAGTCTTGGCCTCAGTCTGTTCCAAATCACCACAAGCACCGCAAGCAGTTAAAACACTGTAATACTGACGTACACATATATATGCAACATTTGTGGTTGTGCTATAATGAGATTATAGTAGACGCTTCAATACATCATTATCATCGTGATGTGCATTTGTGAAATACTAAAAAGGCAAATTAGCTGAAATGTGTCATACAATAGGGCAGAATGGTGGCTCAGTGGTTAGCAGCAGCTGGAGTTTTCATGTTATCCTCATGTCTGCGTGCATTTTCTTCCTCCCACCGTCCAAAGACATGCACCTCAATAGGCTAAATGTTCTATCTATATCACATGTAGGTATGAATATGAGAGGTTATGGTTGTTCATCTATATATGTCAGCCTTATGGTGAATTGGCAGCATATTCAGGGTGTATCCCACCTTTGCCTAGTGGTAGCTCCAGTATCCTCGTGCCCCTGTCAAGAATTAAGCAGCTTGGAAAAGGAATGAATGAATGTCTTATGTGATAAAGCAAAATCTGACGTGGGTCTCATATTCTAACTGTCTGGTCTTTCCAAAGTGAGCAGTCCAAATCATCAGGTGAAAATTCCTTGATACTATAGAAAAAAAATAATATTGTAATGTCCATTGCACAGTTTATTGCCATGTAAGTAAACAGGTTTCACATTACTAGGGATTTGCTTCTGTGGTTTGGTGCATACATAGTACATGGAGTAAGTAAAAAGCCTGCAGTAAAAAAAAAAAAAAAAAAAAGTAAGGTAGAGAATAAACAAGTAAGATAAAGTTCCAAAATATACAATATACAGTGTGGACAAAATCAATGGGTTTGAGTGAGATTATAAAGGTACCAGTTATGCTTTTGTGCAAGAAATTATGCATATAATTGGCAGAAACATTCTAGTGACTGGGCTGGTTTTTATCTATGCCAAAAATGGAGTATGATCTTTATTGGAAACCTGTTTGTACATATATTTATAAACTATTTATCGCACATCCAATCATCCCTCAACATTATAAGCAACGGACATCTACCAGCTGCTGAACTGGGAAGTAAAGGTTTGCCACATTAAAACAATAGGCGGTTACTGTGTTAGTCTGAGGTGATGCGGCAGTGGGCTGTGCCTCGGTCTGTTTTTGTACCACCTTGCTCTATCTGACAGGCTGAGGTTAGTTGGTTCCATCTGGCCCTGAGCTGCACAGGTCACCAAACAGCTTCTGAGGAGCACCCCTGCGCTTCAAGTAGTGAAATATGCTGTACCTTGGGTTTACAGTGAATTTGAAAGGGTGAAGCCATCTGTTATGTGAGAAACTATCTGATGCCATTTTTCTGCATCTGATTTAGTCCCTGCCGCGTTGCAGGAAAAGAGGAAATGAATACAGGTAGGAAAAACTCCATCTTATTGTTTCTACCAAATACTTTATGGTAGAACTACTCCATAGCACAAGTTCCACTTTTAACTGCTACAAATATTCCTACTATTACTACTAAGTATTTATTTTAGAGAGTCTGATCTTAATTTTCTACTTTGCTTATGATGTTTTGAGGTCTACTATGTTAGATCCATTTCAGATTTCATTGCTAAAAAACCTTTATGCTTTTGCGACCTGCGTGGCCAAACTTTAATAGATAAGACATCTGTAACATCATTCACAGCAGCTGTATCTACTCCTCCACTACATCCCATGAACAAAAGTTGAATTTCACTTTTCCAGAATGACTCACCCTTTTGTCCTTGTTTTATACTCATATAAGCTCAATGATTTGCCTTTAGGATGTCCATATTTTCTTGCTCAGTGCATGCTGGGAAAGGCACAACCCTTTACCACCAGCATAAATAAATGTTTTTCCTTCATCAACATTTTAAATTCTTCTATTTGTGTAGCTATGTGCAGTATGTCTTCAACCTGAAAAAACAAAACATGTTTAACCTGTAAACAGTTAGGTTCATTTTGAGACACAGACTTTTAATTCACAATAACCCTGCAAATGAATGGGCTAATTACCGAGGCGAAGATGAGGAGGCAGTCATAAGCACTTGGCTTCAGTGAAATAGGCGAGTGGGGGGGAGGGGTGGCTGTGGCGGTACAAGTCCAGCCTCAGAAATAGAGCTGTGAACACCATCTGTCATGCTCTCTTTCCCCGTCTGTTAGCCTGACTGCAAGTAAAAGGGAGAACGATGCTCTCAGAACTGCATTAGAAGGACGTGGGTGCTGATTGTCGTAGGTGTGGGTTTACAGGGTGTGCAAAGGAGGGGGAGGGAAGTGGTGGATATACAAGGAGGTGCATGAGTAACTCTTGCTGACAAAGGGAAGCACTCACCCACACAGAGAAGGAGAAGGGTTCTTGGGCTAGTGGGTATTCCTGGTGAAACCGCACCCTGCACCCACCCACCACCTCCTCATAGACTCCTACCTACTGGCTCTTGTCAGAGGATTCCTAGCGGAAGTTATGTAGACACGTTATACAAACACACCGCTTATCTTCCTCCCCGAGGCCTACGAGAGTTGACAATACGTGTGTAATATCGAGCTTCATTTCAAAGCTAGAATTGTTGAGAAACTTTACCTTTGGTGATGCCTGCAGCTCTTTTAGCCCCTTCTACACCCACAGGAGGAGCATCACTGTCCTGTCACTAATTACCAAGAATGTCCTGATGGCTATAGTTGTCCTGTCAACTCTGAGCTGTTTCTATACTTTACTTACTAACATACGTGACTTAGATCAGAGCCGGAGTTTATATGCTAAACATAGGTTAGAGTATCACACTATTACATGATGACGAGAAGCTTTATTCCACAGCTTTTTCAAGATTTTCAGAATATTCGTTGCTCATAATGTGTAGGTTGTCCAGGATCCTATTTGCTTTTTCTGAGTCATAGTGTGAAATATAGTCACTAAAACATGAAGGCAAGCTGGGCTACATTAAGCAACAGGGAGAAACAGGAACACTCTTAGCTGTGGTATCTGTAGTGGTGAAAGGCCTTGACATTTTAAGATACTGTAAGATCATTTAGTGACGAGGATGTACAGGAGTGTATAGGATATATATGAGTGACGTAACAGCATATTTACTGTACATTAAATACTCCTTCAGTCCTATAGTATGCAAACACATCTATGTTTCTATATTTTGATTTACATGTCAAATTAAACCAACTGTTAAATAATTATGTAACATAGAGAACAGCCATTTTGACGCTCTGTTTTTACATCTTTGTCAGTTCCTGCCTCTCCCACACTGCTCAGTGTGATTCACTATCACAGCAACAAGAATGGGTATTCCCCTAGCATGAGGATACAAAGTGTAGTCACAGTTTGTTTGACTAAATAACTCTTGAATAACTCTCACAGGTTATGTGTTTATGCTATTTTCACACTCAACAACTTGTCCACACTGCTATCCGGACTCTTAAAGTGGATTACAGTCTGATGGCTGTCAGAGTTTGGTGTTACAGGCATGAAACAAAGTATAACTTCAGGATATACAGAGTGATAAATTCAGATCTTTGGGATAACAGAATTTATCACCAATTTCTCTCAAATTAATTCCTCACATTGGTAATATTTAGTATATGAGCTCTTTTAACACATATTCAGCTCAGGCATGTGTGTATCTAATATACACCATGCACTGTGTGACCACAAACTTAGAATTTTAATCATTTCTCTACGTATTCGAATACCGAACACTTGCTGTGACTCTCAAACTTTAAAGCCTGCAAAATATTTACAAATTAACCCTGGCATTTTGCTCCTTGGTTACTGCATGGATAATGAGGCTATACTTCGTACAGAGATGACATAACTTGCAAATTTGTAGCAGTTCAGACACAGTTAAAACAGAAGCTCATAGTACTATACTGGTCTTAAAAATATAATTTTATTATTATGCTTTTAGTGCAGTGCCTTATTAAATAAACTATTTTAGGTGAGGAAGATGGTGACTAATGGATCTTAATGGGAATTACTTTGTCTTAAATGAATATTCCCTAGAAACTGATTATGAGTAAAGAATAGCTACAGTTAAATTAGTCCAAGTTTAGTTTTTTCTATTTCTTTTTTGTTTGGCTTATGAAATGTGACTTTTATCTTTAGCTTGTGGCCGGCACAGATAACCACAAATCAGTCTAAAGTTGAAAATGGTCTATTTTATCAGTTTGATGTTATTTAAAACAACTTTGTATGGATGCTTTGTGTTATTGGAAAATATACCGAAAAAAGTGTGTTAACAAAGCAAAGGAAGTAGAATGGATTTAATTATTAGTTTATAAAAAGGGGGTGGGAGTCTGTAAGTTATACTTCTTCCCATTCCTTTTCAAGTGCCGAAGAATTTTGTTTGACCATGTTGTGCGGTTCTTTGTTATCTGATGATTTATGTGCTCGAAATAAAACAAAACTAACTCTTATACACCATTCTCATGTTAACCCTTTATAGAGCACTCACAAATACTCAAATTCAAACTTTCAACCTCAGTGTGTTATAGGAAGATCTAACAAAACTTTATTACTTTTGTGACATTTTGTAGAAAATCAAGGTCAATTAAGTTACCATATTTGGTTTCTTGCTCGTATGTGGCAAGGAAAAAAAAAATCCAAGAAGTTTACATAAAAAATACGAGACAAACACACGTAAGTTGAAAAGAACATGTATTTTCGAACATTCGAGCATCACATTTAAAACATTCCAACATCATAAGTGCTGAACCAGACCCCTGTTCACATCCACATGGTCCCTTTGAAAATCATTCCTTACATTAGTACCATTACTTCATGGTACCGAACAAAGCAGGTCCACTCACTGTTGATGCAGAGGTGGACTTTACCGCCCCTATAGACCACATTGGATCTCAGATTGTTGACTCACTGTTCTTGTAATGTGTATGGAAATGACCAAAAATAGTCACTTGTCTGATAAAGGGTTAATAGCATGGTGGTTTGATTATTTTTTGCTGGCTGTCATTCATATATGTCACCCAAATGTTTAATTAGTCCAGTTCATACATTATTTCCTTTCATTTGATGGGTTGGTGTTGAGTTTCACTGTTGTAGACTTGGAGACTATCCACCAAACTGACAATATCATTGATCTAGGATTAAATTCATCAATGTTCTATGTGATGCTTTTGATTCCCGCATACAAAGCTGTAATAGATTTAACTATAAAAAAGCAACAACATGAGTTCCAAGTAAACATCTCTCACCTGTGCTGTAATGTAACTCATCCCTTGCTTTGTGAGTATAGAATTGCATCCAAATTCATCACATGTACATTTGAGATTTTAAACTTAAATTTTGCCCCACATTCAGGATGAAAGAACCCACAGAAGTTTCTTTTTAATCTGCACTACTGTATAAACTTAATAAACACAATTGACACAGTGAGCAGCTGTCAATCATTTAGTGGTCACAACCTTTCACGCTGCGTGCCCCGCCTCCACAGCAGGGTCCCTGAGGGAGACCGCCCACCATGTGAGAATTTCCTGCAGATTAGTGTGAGGGAGACGACACACCCATGGGGTCACTCGCCAGTGAACATCAGGAGCCTGTGACCTCAGCTCTACCCTTTCACAATGACAGTGATGCTCTGCTGGAATACATTCACTATTTTAAGAGCAGGGCTGATTATTTTTATTTACATTTCCAATTGTAATTCTGTGTGAGTTCTGCATGTGATTGACTTGTCTTTTATTATCTGACTGAATTTTAATATTGCATTCATTTGCTGTTGTTTTTACTCTATGTATTATAATGAAATTAAAAGGGCAGAGGGTGTCATCGAGAGTGAGCAAGAACTGAGTATTAAGATGTGGGAAAATGCTGCACGCTCAAATGTTGACTACCTGTTGCTATGGCAATGGGTTTGAGTCCTCCAGGCTGCAGGACTCTCGCTATTTCTAAATAAAGCTTTTTTTTCTCACTGATCAGTGGATGAAGATACTCACAGTTGAAACTAATCTTCTGAATTTTATCAGTCAGAGTAAACAATGGTGCTCTGCACTATTAACACAGACTGCTAAACATCCCAAACAGCCGTTATTATAAGATTATAGACAGGGTGATGCACATTAAAGGACACATGCTTTGTTGATGCTGTGTTGGAAATATTTAAATCCTTATAGGTTTTGAAGTTAATGTCAGTTATTTAAACAGAGATTTACAATACATGGATATAATAGTCAAATAGGTAGATAGCATTCCATCAACTGTCACTTTACACGTGCAATATTCTTTCACCTCCTAATGATGAAGCTCTTTAGCAGGCATATTTATATAAAAATAGAAATTAAAGTGTCTCCATGCAATCTAAACAAATTTTTTTTCTCAAGTTAATGCATCATATGCATCATAAATTGCATTTATCATAATAAATGATCATAATAGCGATAATATGTATTTTAACCATAAACACAACTAGAGCCCTAATGTAAATGCAGAAATGTGTGTTTAAAATGTTTTTATTAATACCAATATGGATATTACCCCAAATGATTGAGAGAAAAAAAAGAGGAAAATAAAATTCCTGGTCTTCATAGTCTATTAGCTGTAAATGGTGTCTTGTAGCACAGTACCCCCATCATCCTGTAGGGGGAGCCTGTGTGTGGTGAAAAGAGGACAGAAATAGGTACAGAGACCAGATATTTGATGCTTGTGATGGGGACTTCCATGCTTACCTCAAGTGGGTTTTGGGCCATTTCACAGACAACATATTTAGTCGTTTTCCTCCCACTCAAGGATGCAGCCGTCTTGCAGTAAGCAGCCAAGTCTATTAAACAAACATTCCTGTGTAGAATTTGCAGTGTGAAGTGCCTGACTGTGTGCTTTCTGGGGATGAGGGAGTTTAAACTGACAAGTATATAGAAAACACTTAACAAATGTGCCCCCTTTTCATATTAGGTTATGTGTCTGTTTCTAGGCAACATAAAGCTGATGTACAATTGATAATATCAGAAACTGCTACCTGGAAGTTATGGTTTATTTTGCTTCGGAAATGTCTTTGTCTGGATATTAGGTCTTGTCCTTTTCAACTCTTGTGTTTGTTGAACCTCTGTGGAGATTCTTACAAGTTGAGTTACAAATTACATGAGACAAATAACGATAGTGTTCTATTACTTGGAGAAAATCAGAATTCACTTAGATTCAATTCAAATTAGCAGCAAATTATATGAGCCTTAATATGGAATTCATCTTTTCCAAATCATACTTTGTTTCCTAATTTAAGGACTGATGACTGAGCTAAAGAAATGCTGAAATCTATAAGAATAATAATTTAAGAGATTTTATGGGAGGATGACTGCTCCACATGAGGGACCCTCAACAGCAGGTTTCCCAGAGTCAGATTACAATGTAATGGTTCTGTCTAAAAAAAAAAAAAAAGTTATGATCTTTTGTTGAATAAATGTCAGGATTTTCCAGAAAGTTGATTGACCTTTTATTAATTTCACATTGACTGCCTCTCTGCTTGAATTAACAGGGCAGTGCACTCAAGAAAGGACGAGAAGTGAAAGGAACTACTCTCACCGGTAAGTGCAGCCTTGATTGTCCATCTGCAGTTTTTATTCAAAACAATAAATCAGATGCTTGAAGGGGTCTTTACTCACAAAGAATAAGAAGAGTTTTGACACAGAGCTTCGTATTTATGCATTTTATTGGTAAATTTGCATGTTCGAAATAATCAGATGGCTTGTATTTCTTTGTAATTGTATTTATTATATTTATTGTCATCGCTCTCCTGATTCACACTCGTCCACTCAGGTTATCACCCTCCAACTCCACCACGAGGAACTGGTTTTCACCGATACCAGTTCATCTTGTATCAGCAGCCAGGAGGCAGGGTCATGTCACTGCCCGGCCCGGAAAACCCAGCCCGCGGTAATGACCCCACTCACCAGCACACTGAGTTTATAAGACTGTTGGCTTCTGCAGTATCATCTATCATTAACCAACATTGACCAACACAACTGACTGCACTGTGTTGTTGAATCAGCACTAGAAAGATTGCACCAAAGCAAAAAAAAGAAAAAAAAACTCCAAGGCTGAATATTACCTTTCAAAGTAACCACACTATATTTATCTTACAGTTTTTGTGGTGTGTCTTGTGTAAATTCACCTTTGCTTACTTCTGCAGGTACTTTTCCACACATTAACAAGTAGATTATTCTGTTGTAAGTGCTCTAGTTTCCCTAAATGAGAAGTCTTTAGGTTATCCTACACTCTGCAGTAACAGCCATATAAGAAAGGAGGCAAATATTCTTAATTATAACCAGATTTGTCTCGTATTCAGCAAAAAAAAAAAAAGTCCACGGAGAAAGCAAATTCAGCACAGCTTAGTTTAGAGTAAAAGTGTAGCCAGTGAAACACTGTAATGAGCCTTAACAGTAGACAACAGCAAAATGTAATCAAGATTTGTTTACTACAAGCAGCAAAAACTGTAATTAAGATAGAGTTAATATCCTTAAATTAAGAAGTTAGGCAAGTATTCTCACTCTTAAAATAAAGGAAACAATCTTGTACAAAATATAGTTTTAGCTTGTTACTGGTTAAAACTGTAGCTCAATATTAGCCAGAATATTTTAAGACAAAGTTAGATATATTTTCTTAAAATTTGATTACTTTCCAAATAAGATTATTGACAATAACATTTTTCTTTTAGGAAAAAGTAAAACTCATTTCCTAGTTTTTAAATTTTTATTATTAGATTGAATTATTACTGTATTTGGTTTCATGTATTAATGACTCTGTTTTTGCTTCTACTATAAATGACGTACTTATGATATACTGTAACATCCCTCGACGCTCTAATGAGCTCCGAGCTCAGGTTTTGGTCTCTGTCTGTGTTTCGTCCGGACACATGTCATCATGCATAATTTACAAACAATGATGAGGATTTAATTGAGGCATTTCAAGTTGCTTTAGGAGGATCATTTTATCCAAGTGCTTGAACTTAACAAGGGAAATGTTAATGAGGTTAGTGAGTAAGTCTGCCGTGGTGATAATGCCTGCAAGACAAGTATTGTTGGCTCCCACGCACACCTGCACGAGTCTGTCTGGCTCTGTCTTGTTACCCTCCACCAAACCTGAAATCCTTATCAACCATGTCAATAATGAGCAGTGCATTTTAATTTTAACCTTGATTACTAGTAATGTTATTATTACCAGATGAGTTTCGTAGTGTGTGTCTCAAAAGACAACCTTGTTTGTACTGCCGAGTGCAGAGAGTTATTGTTTTGTTTATACCTCAGGTTTTGACTTTTCCTCCCCCTGAAGAAAAGTCTCTTGAAACGTGGGCAACTGCACTTGGATGTACTGTACCCCACAGGAGGCGTGTCTGTCTGTCTGTTCTACTCGGGCCATACCTGGTGATTTGAAAGGAGATCAGGGCGGTTTGAGACTTCAAGCGTTGCGGCCCTGAATGAGTGGAGCTGCCAGTCTCTTCTGTTTGAAGTTTTGACAGCTATGTCAGCAAACAATCCAGGCACATTAGGCTGAGTGCTGTTTGATGTTGAAAACCCCTGGAAAAAGAAATGTCAAAAGAGACGCATTTTGGAGTATTTTACCCAAACTCATATTTGGGGAGGATGTGATGAACTCTTAAGTGCATTGTTAGAGTATTCACCGTGTCAAAACTCATTAAGCTTAGGAAAATAATGGCATGAATAATAGCCTGCTATTTAGAATAGTTTAATACTTTGTGTGCAAGAGAAACTGGAGCACACTTATTTTCTGCTACTAGCTCCAGTTGTTGCCCCCACATTATGAAGCGATTGAAGTGAGTGGATCCACCCATCCTCAATCTACTGGATGAGTGTAACTCCCGTTGTAGCACTTCCTCCGGCAAAATGTCCTCTGTATTCAAGGGAAATCAAATTATATATGTAAAAAAATCACTCAGATAATCAAATGTTTCATTCAATGGGTCAATTCTGGAGAGAATAACTGCCCTTGCAGAGTGGGTAATAAACGCTGCATGACATATTAAGAATAAAAGCCTGGTCATGTTTATGAATAGAAAAATAGGAGATTTCACAGTAATTATTTGTTCAGCTGAATTTATTGCTGTACCTGCTACATTATTATTGGCCTCCACTTGGCCGTGAGCATGGTTTTCCCGCACAAACAAGAGGAACGAAGGGAATCCCATGTCTCCCCACCTCCTCCGTTAAGTATGTTCACTTATTAGCGTCTGTCCTCCCTCCATGTGGTATGACACAGAGAGCATTTTTCATAGCCCATGACATTAATTGATGTGATTTGTGAAGGGAAAGCATTTAGTCGTGGGTGGGAGACTCCTAATGATCGTTTTCCACTTCCAGTAGCGCAGTCGTTGACTCAATTTTATCGCAAATTTGTCGTCTTTTTTCTTTTCATCTCTGACCATCATTTAAGTAATAAAGGGGTGAACAATGAGAGGTGGAGCAGGGCTGTTAGGAGGAACCGTGGGAGTCTGGTGTGCCTCCTGTGTTAAGGTTATGAATATGGGTCAGTGAACTGATGGAGACAGCTTGTTTGTTACACAAGTAACTGCAGGGGGGCTGCGCTCTTGGCACCGGGCACAGGGGCGTGATCGGAGGGAATCCCCATCGCTCTGGCTCAGGAAGACTGTCCCTGACTGAAGGCTGCCCTGGTGCCAGGGTGGGGGCAGGCGTGGGCACACAGGCCCTCGTGATACTTGTCAGCCACTTGGCAAGCCATCAATATGTCCTGCTACTGTTTAGTGCCGGCGAGTCAGTTTGTCAAGGGAAACAGTGTTACAATGCCGGGGAGGGAAAACGCTAAGGCCTTCAGAAGGGCGATCCAGTGTTATTTCAGCCTACACAGTGTACAGACACACACACACACACACACA
>JAPTYQ010000030.1:22381520-22431714 GCA_029814465.1 Ostorhinchus cyanosoma | reverse complement strand
CTGTGATTGGATCAGAAACACAAATGTACTAAACCGAAGACGAGCAGCATCAGTGGTCTGAAATTTTGAAAATGAAAAATTGATCAAAGTCATCCTTCCTGGCCATTTTCCCTTCATTTTTTTCATGGTAAATTACACAATAGAGGATGTACAGTAAGTGATGATCACGTTGTGTGAATGAATGGATCACAGTGGAGTTAGCTGCTGGTGCACGTTGCTCATCTTGCTTCCTAGAGCCCCTACTGCCAGCTCAGCACACTCCACAGTAATTGAAGCCATTTGCAATGTTGCAGTGTGGTAATGGGCAGATCCATGTCTACCACCCACCCACAGCCTCTACCATTAATCAGAGCTGCGTGGAGTCAAGAGAGCCAGGATTTGGTTGCTACAGCAGGCATGAGTTTCAGCCAGGAGTCGGGTGCACACTTTGACATTTTGGATTTTGGCTGCTTGTTGTTTTTGTTATTTTTTTCCCTTCAACAGACACTTGTCATGTAAAAGTTTCTAAGAATTTTCTCATCTCCCTTCACCCATAAATTAGTAATATCGTTAAAATGTCACTGCAGAAATTAGTGATCACAGTAGTGCTGACACATTTGTTGATTTACAGGATAATTATCAGATTTTAATTTATTTTTTTAGTTAATTTTTTTTTTAAAGAAAAAAAAATCCTATTAATAAGTTCTAAATTCTGAAATAGGATGATTTACTTTATTTCTGTGCCGAATACTTTTTGGCTTTGGAGTGTCAAAACAGAAGTTGATGACATCTCCTCTGGCAAATTGTGAGGGTCTCTAAAAATTGTTTTCTATATGTGTTTTATGTATAGATTTTTACATTATAGAGCAAACAACAAATCATGTAAATAACACACAGTTAATCTGTAATAACAATCATATCTAGTCACCACTTTTAGTCAAAGCATGTTTCTGATTAATGCTATATTTCCTATTCATTGCAACAACAACAAACAAGCCTCCATGAGTAAAATAAAGTATAAATATGAAACATTATTTTCCTGCAGTGTGACAGCTAAAGAATACATTCCAAATATCCTTCAACATGTGACATATTCTTTAAAGGCTTTGTCACTTTTTCCTTAGAAAAATGACAATGCTTACTAACAATGTAAGCTGCTAAACTGACAGCAGGCTGTCAGCTGCGATCGGCAGCCAAATACTGTGACCCAGGTCCCACTACAGTAAGCGTCTGCCCCGTTGAAGCATTATGAGCCTGATTGGCTGCTCCGACACTCAGTTCAGAGGGCAAACTATGATCACTATTGTCCACAAGTAGTTTCAAGAGAATTTCTCTGAAAATAAGGATTGCTTAATATCTGTGTGATGTGTAAGAGCTAAGTGAAACCCTCACCCTTATGTGGCTTCCTCTACTGTTCTACAATGAACAAGATCACTTGGTTTTGAGTGTTTTTGAGAGACTATAAGAGGTTTAACAGGGACACCGCCCACACCACTAAATGTAGCAGTTCTGTGTCACCTCACAGCAGTCCTGATCTTCCTGCCATACCCAGACAGAGAAGTAAGGTGGAAACAAAAGGGTAGGCAGGAAGACTTTAACATCACCCTCAGGTCCCACACTATCTGTCCTTTCCATGAGCAGGCAGATGGGAGAGGCGGAAACACGTCTCTGCACTACAAACAGACACCAGCCTATTTTAAGGTCACTTGTAAGTCTAGGCATTTGCGGGGTACCAGCCAGTGTGATACCACCAGATACTGTGAATTTGCCTCATTTTGGATTGCGCCCAATGATTGCACAGCTTTAGACAGGATTATGTGGGTAAGCCTTACAAGCAGCGCCTCATTTTGACTCTCTGCTTGATCGTTATTCTACAATAAAATCATCTTCAGTGTGACATTCTGCATTAGAGGAAATGTTGCCAATTTTATGGCAGACTCTACCCATTAAACAGGAAGGAGAAAGTTAGACTGTTTACTGAGATATGAAATCTGCCACATGACTCGTGAACAGTGCTTGGGAATAACAAGTAACATATAATGGAGTGATGTAGTTAAATTACATTTATATCATTTATTTTTACTGAGAAGAAAATCTGTAATGAAGTGACAGTTTATTAAAAAAATATGGTCAGTATGTTGTCACTACATATATAGTTTTCAATAAAAAGCTTGCATAAACCATGTGAAAACACGTGCCCATGTGGATGGAAAAGACTGTCTTATTGCTGGAGATTCAACAGTATTTTCCTTATATCATAAAAAGGTCTCATTACTGAAATACGCCTTCATGTATTTGAAGAAAAGTAATTAGAAAGTAAACAAATGTTACATTGCTTAGATGAAGTAATCAGAAATATAGTAATGTCAGTTCCTCCAGGAAGTTACAACCATCTCCACCAATAATATACAACCGCACATAAGGAATTACAGGCACAGTATTAAAAAAATGCAATTTATGGAAGAAAGCAGTTCTTTTAACATTTACTTGGACTCTAATTGTATTTTAGCCAGTATGAACACCACATACTTCATATATTGTCCAGTTAGAATTATTTTATTTTTAAATATACATAATTTCCACACATTTAGGCTCCAACATACTCCATTTACAGTTGGAGCATGAACAATTTAGGGCAAAAATTAGTTAAAATAATTAAATAACAATGTGATTTGAAACAGATGATGTAAAGAGGTGGTTGATATTTATGTGAAAAGCACCATCCGTAAAATTTTAGTCCTTTAGCAAAGATAGAACGAGACACAGCAGTTTGTCAACAAATCCAAAACTGTTATTCATCTATAGCTGATAGAACCATATGGGCTCACATTACTGTGGCCTTTGTACCTACTACCTGTACACTATATCTGTATCACATTAAATCACAATGTTATTTCTTTAGTTTAACTCACTGGTAATCTAAAATTGTCTCTCTTTCAGCTTTTATTGAATGTTTTGTAGGCTTACTCTGAGAAATGTGTGTGTAATATCAAAAATGATGCCGTGAAATACAAGTCAAAGTACATTTTAATATCCCAGGTTTATTTTTAAATGTGTTTCCATGTTGTTCCAAATATTTCTTATTTGGGGTTGTAAATCAGTTCATTCATCTATCCATCCTGACACTGAACCCGGAATTGCAGAGGAAGTCAGATAGATGAATGAATAGGCAACTGAAATTTAACCATCACAACTTCCTGGAAGGAAGAGTTCACAACACTGCTTATGAACTCTATTTACATTCAGGGTAAAGTTTGTTGTCCCCTTCGACTGCCTCACTCACTCTGGAGCTTTCTTTTGAGTGACTTTAGAGTTTCTTTAGAGTGTTTCCTCTGAGGGGAGAGGGTCCTACCTCTGCTCATGCTAGGGCTCTGCAGAGGCGGTGCATTATCTCCCACTGAAGCACAGGCCAAAGGGGTCATTGGGGTCACGGCCTATCATACAGATGGGTCACTTGACTCTATTGCCCCCACTTGATTATTGGAGCACTCTGTCTCCATCCACTAAGAGGGTCTGGAAAGATTCAGGTACTCATCTGCTCTTCTCCCAGTTATTATTCATCAACTTCCCCACCTGAGCTCAGAACCTGACCTGACCTCACAGGGACCAGGACACACTGCAATGTCACTGTAATAAGCTAAACATGTGGGGGGCTAAAAAGGGTGCTTAAACCCCAAAATAGTTGGGTATTAATGGCATTTATGTTTACAGCTTTCCAGCTCCTTTGGAAATAAACAGATACCTTAACCTACAGAAGAGAAAGAAATGCTGCCTCCAGATTTTTAAGCAATAATTTATTCTGAAAAGCAGTCTGCAAATCACAGCATAAGCCATTTTTACTTAAATGCAAATGAGCGCTTCTGATTTGCTTGCACATCGATGGGAGGTGAATGCACTTGATGTGCGTGGCACCAACAAAGTGTGTTCCTTCTCCCAGAACGTCTTCATGGTGCCGGAGGATACAGAATGTGGTCCCCTGATTGTGAAAACAGCCACAGCGAGGGCCTGTAAAGCAGCTGCAGTGAGCGGTCAAAAGCAGTAATGTTTCTATCCAGGCACAGTCAGACTTGACCCCTAACTGTGAGCCCATTCTCCCTGCCGATTTGGAGTTTTTCATAGTTGGCTTTCTTTTCAAAAGATTAACTTTCCTACGCTGTCCTTGAGCAGCTGTTAATGTAATTGTTTCACTTAAGGAAATACCATAGTGTCAGCTATTCCCTGGATTACAGAGCAAGGTATTGTCCTACGTACACCAAACATTTGAAGACCCACATAAACAGGCTACTTCTCTAGAATGGGTTGAAATTTGCAAATATAAAGCTCACAGTGTTTTCTTGCCTTGGAATGATAATTATTATCTCCACCATGGAGGTTATGTTTTTGTTTGTCTGTTAGTTTATTTGTCTGCCTGTCTGTAGGATCACACCACAGATTTGCAAGGAACTTTATGAAAGGGTAGGACATGGGCCATAGACCAGCTGAATTTGGAGCAGATCCAAAAAAGGGCGGAGCTTTGTCTTTTTTTTTTTTTTTTTTTAACTTGCAAGAGGGGACGGTTGATCAAATAACCGGCCTGTGCAGTTGTGGCAGAGGTATGTGTTCTCAGAGTTCCCTTTTAGTCGTGAATTTGTCCTTTTTTTGCAAAGGGAGGGGAAGCTGCAGGGAATCAGCGGTTGTCAAAAACGAAGAAGTGATATTGTCATACCAGCCGGATGGCCGTCTGGTGTTTGTTTAAAAGGGGAGGGAAAAAAAAAAAACAGTCCAGGCGATTGAATCATATCTTCTTGCCAATACGTCCTTGCGTTCCCACCTCCATCATTACAGCAACATGTTTTATTTTCAGCAGTGCTGTTCTCAGTGACTCACATCTCAGAGCCATGTGCTGCTCAGTTAGGCCTCATATCCCTTAAACATGGGCCGAGCGGTCATGAGAACTGCTCGACTGATCCACAAGAGACTGCTAAATGTATGCATAAAAGTGTTTGTTTTAAAACATGTTGTGTAAAACTCACGACGTATATCTGTTTTACCATGAAATATAACCTTTCTTCATTGAGAATAACCTGAAAGTATTGATATATTTCTCTTCCGTGTATCTTTTCTTACGACTAAATGTGTATTTGTGTCTTTCACAGGTAAATGGAATCTTAACGCCTTCATTGAAACTAATCTTTTGGGACCACCTGATGCCGCTGTGCAGTTTCTCACCCAAAACTATGAAGATTGAAGGGTTTCATATGATATAAATCTATCAGTACAATAATAAAAATGTCTCCTCACTTTGAATAGACATTGTATAGATTCCTCAAAGCTTGTAAAAGGTCAGCTTTTTTTTGCCTCTATCTTATCACTGAATGAGAAAAACATTTCCACTCTGTGTTAAACAAACTGCCTGGTTTTGATGTTCCCCTGTAACTCTGTCAAGTAGGGTGAAGCTAAGGATACGGGAGATAGATTTTGACCTCACTGGGGATTTCTTATTAGTTTCCAAACACTACCGACAAGAAAAGGAAGATTGCCCGATATCACAACTCAGTGTGGAAAGAGTTGATTCTAATTCAGGGGCGGAAACACGTCAGGGCCAAAAAAAGGAAGTGGGAGGTGAAACCGAGACCGCAACACAGCCGGATGCCGCAGTGGAACTTGAACCAAAATACTCTTCAGAGTGACAGGACAGGGGGAGGGGCTGCAGGGCCTGTGGTGTGTCGGGTGAAAGGAACTTGCTGTTTGTGTAATTGTTCATCATATTTCCTTTGACCACTTTCACCCCAATTGGAAACACTGTGCTACTTTGTGATCCTTGATTGATATTTTCTAAGTAAATGCCTCCTGTTCTAAAGACTGAAACATGCTAAGATGTCCTTGAATGTAACTTTGTGTGATGGTGAACCCCTTCTGAACTGTGGACAGTTGCATAAGAGACCCACCTGGTAGATCTGCAGAGGATGATGTGGATAAACTTTTCAACCCTTTCACTAGGAGATACTTTTCAGACTTTGTGGGTCTTTGTAGAGGGTGGGTCAGAGTACCCCCCAGAAGGAATATTGGTTTCTAACCAGCAACTCTCCTCTGGGATGGACTTGTATCAATACCCCAGATGTCTGAAAAGGGCTGGATTTACATGAGGGACTTTGATGTTCTGATGATCAATCTTTAGTTGGTGGTTTCATTGACCCTAATTTGGTGTCTCATCAGTGGGCTAGGCAGGAGTAGGTAATGGAGGTTTCTGTTCCTTTGGTGGTTAAGCCAGCCTTGGTAAACCCCTATGTGCCCTCTCAATGAACTCTGGGAGATCATTGATCAAATTGTCCTGCATCTGCTTTGTTTGCTTCCCCGCCTCAGCTGTCAAAGCAGCCGGGTCCACAAACAAAACAACCAAAACAATGCACTAAAGCACACAGTTTGTCAGAGGGTCCATTGGAATTGAACAATTGTTAAGTCTCCGTCAACTGGAATATTGCTCTTGACCTTGATTTACCCATCTTATTTGACTTATGAAATAACGTTTTTAACAATTGGCAAGATGTGTCTAGTTCCACACTCATTGTGTATCATGCCAAGTAGGAGAACATTCTTCCAAAACCACCTACTTGAATCCATCAGAACACCATTGAAATGCCAAGATTTGTACTTCCAAATACACTGTGCGTTTTTTTTTCCCTTTATATCTTGGAGATATCCTGCCAAAACAGCTGGGTTTTGCCACTCTGCATCCGTGAATATGTTTATTTTTATTCCAAATGTCAGGAGAGTTGAAATGTAATGATTAAGAAAAAAAACTGACAGCTGTAGTTGAACCGCACTCAGTATATTGAATTCACTGGGAAAAAAAAATCTCACATCCCTTGATGATATAGGAAAAACATTTAATATTTTCTTAATTTATTCAAACTTACATTAATTAAGTGGAATTTGTATAATCAATTCAATTGCCTAACCGGCACAAAGTGATCTAATATGCATGATGACTTGAGTCTCCATTCTTCTTTTCTTTCTACTCTCAAGAAAAGCAAGAGATTTATTTCACTAGAGGATTTCTCCAGTTCATTGCAGTTCATTACTTGCATTTGAGTGTGACATCTTTTCCATGCATGTTAACTGTATGATCTGCTGACCACTTTGCACATTTTTACTGTATGTATGACCTCAGCAGACTGGTATTGTTCTGTAAGTCTGACTGCAGAGCTTCAGTGTGGTTCTCACCACCTGGAGATTTGAATTTTGCCTCTGAAACAAATTCACATGGACGTCCATGCTTGTAAACGGTATCAAAAGCTGGTCTGCGTTCATCGACAAAACAAGCAGAATTTTAAAATGCTCCTTTTGACCTCTAAAGATTTTTGCTAATGTATCAGCATTAATCCTCTGTCTTAAATGCATGGTTCTGTTCCTCATAATAACTGAAAAATAACACTCATACGTAAAAAGAGAAGCACAGGATTAGTGTATTCAGCCACAGCTTAAAAAAGCTGAAATAGGAAACTAAATGCTCTGCATATGGCCCCTATGATGTCATAATGGAAAGTGAAACTAGAAGCTTTTTTATTTACTATTTGTTTATGTTTATTTATAGAAGGTACTTGTACTGTGAAACCTAAAATACACATCATGACATTTTGTGACAAAAGGCAGCTGTAGCTGTGCCGTCATTGGGATATGAGTATTAGAGATTAGCCAATGCTAATGATAACAAAAGCCTCCCTTTAGTTTGAAATAAAGTGAAAAATAAAGGATAAGTCATTAGGATACTGTAACTGATAGCATGTCATCTTTCCAGCACTTTCAGTAACAGCAAGGAACAACAGTTTTAGCTTTCTCCCATGAAGCTTGGAAAAAACTAAACTAATTTGACTATACATCCAGAGAGCCTGAGCAGTTTTCCACTGTGCTTTAAAATGAGCCTGTGCTGCCATGGAATACCCATATGCAAAAGAGCCAGGACACTACAATCAAAGAGATCTAACCCTGTAAGCCACTGACAAACACTGGAGGCCGGCGGTGTGAGACACAGCTCACAGTCGAGGAAATAAGCCTGCAACAGGTAGGTGTTCCAGCTGGGCTGGCCAACTTTCCAACCACAGAGCCACACAAACGCGCCCCCAGAACAGACACTATGGGTACAGTGAGTTCTCAACATGACCCGAGGGCATTCTCTCTTTACTTTGCATTCATAAACATATGCAGCATTTCCCATGGATGCCCCACTGCATTGATAAACCTGTGCAACACCATGGGATGGACGATAGAAACAGCAGGCAATGTGATGCAGTGACCCTACAATAAATACTCCCCTCTAAAGTAACATTGGTCTTGAATTTTAAACAGTCATTCATGAAGCCACAATATCTGGCTGGTATTGTTCTGCATTGTAATATATTGTCGATCTCTTGATCTTTTACACATGTAACATTGTCTTGTAAGAGTTTACTCAGACAAGAATATTGAATTAAAGAATACATTCATTAGGCTGATAACCATGCAGCTACTCACATTGTCTGACTAGTTACCGCTGCTCTATTAAAGGTATGAGTCTTCTCCACAGCAGATTCTGAAAACCGTCACAGAACTTTTTTTTTTTTACGAATACTTTTAAGCTCAATCACAAACATACTGCTGAAAAAAATAAAGAGAACACTAAAATAACACATCCTAGATCTGAATGAATGAAATATTCTTTTTAAATACTTTGTTCTTTACATAGTTGAATGTGACAACAGCATGTGAAATTGATTGTCAATCAGTGTTGCTTCCAAAGTGAACAGTTTGATTTCTCTGAAGTGTGATTGACTTGGAGTTACATTGTGTTGCTAAAGTGTTCCCTTTATTTTTTGGAGTAGTGTATTTCTGATATAATGCACCTTCCTTCTTAACACAATATAAATTCAAGCTTTCAGTCAGATTGCTCCATCATAAGCAATGTATATGGTCACGAATCTACATCCTATAAAATGACTATTTAAAGACTTTGAATGGATATAGGCTGCTCCACATACAAATTCCAGCTTTAGTATCAACTCTATATTGAGTTCCTGTTCAGAATAAATAACATTTGCAACTCTTGGCACCTCCACAATGTGCTAAATTAGATACATAGACTTTTAGGACATGAGTCAGTATGAGGAAGATGATTAAGTCGACACAAAGTGATGGAAAATGTATGATGTAGAATTTGGAATCATATTCACCAGGATCTGTGTTTTCTCCTAAAAAGCGAAAGACAGAAGCGGATGAAGAAAGACAAAAGCCTGTGACTGCTCTGAATGGATACACATGGAGGCCCTGCCTTTGGTAATGAGACACACCATAAGATCACTGGCTGCTCTGTTTGTGTAAGCCCCCTAAACACTGAGCATGATTCAGACTTATTCTCCCACACACTCTGTTTACACTTGTGGTTCATTGAGGTACTATTAATTTCTCAGGTCTGAATATTCAGGCACTGACATTTCATTCAAGATTTTCTGTGAATTTTGCAAATGCCTGTGTGTGTTTTATTCTGTTTGAGCTTGAAAGCAACGTCCAAGCCAAAACTAAGCACATTAATAAAACCACCATTGTTGATCTTTATCTTCCTTCTCAAGAAACCAAAGTATAAGGGGATGTTTGGGTATAAATATAAATAGAGATATGCAGGGTATTTTTCACCATTTGGCAATCTGAAGAAAAGTGATCCATGACGCTTTGTCCACTGTCATCTCTGTGAACGTCTGCGGCTTCCGATCACTTTTCCACTACTACTTCACCCGGAACTCACATGTCCAAATACAGATATGTAGGGGCGGGGCCGGACACTGCCTTATTTGGAGTTTCCACTTAAGCGGTCACTTGGGCTCCAAGTCAAAGCAAGTCTTTGGATTTACAAAAGCGCTGCAATATTTACAAGCGATTAACTCTGCGTCAGTTGAGTTGTTTTTCTAAGACAGTGTTGCAGCATGAGAGGAGTTTTTTAACCAGTATTCAGCCGTTCACCAAAACTAAGACCCAAATCAGAAACTTTTTGCACGGGTCATTAAAATAAACCCAGAAAAAAGCATTACATTATACACCTGCGTTGAATTTATTAGTAATAAACATCACATTAAAAAAAATAATGCAATTGAAATAATCAGTAAATAACAAATGAGTGTATTTGGGCTCTGGTGCATGTATTCAAACTCTTCTAGCTGCGTTTTTTGTCACACAAAGCTCATAGTGTACCTGTCAGTCCACAAGAATAATCTTTACAAACAAACATTTCATCGCTTTAATGTTTCCCTTAAGGACAGGAGCAGATGAAGATCCTCCAAAAGAAGGACACAGCTGGAAGTGGCATCTAGATGTTGTAAACTTTACCAGCTATCTATCGGAGCCTTTGCCTCCACTGTAGTTTCCACAGACTGACGCGCGGAGAACCTGGCGCTAAGAGCTCTGTCCATATATGGTCATCTACGTCACTTATATGTTCCATCCCCCTATTTAATACAGGCGGACTGGAGTCCCCTATCTAGCTCCAATAGAGCAAGTAGAGCCGCTCTTGTGCAACCAACACCACCACCTCCTCCATTGATTCACAGACTTCAAATTTCCCCCACAAGCAGCCCATCAGCTTCCACAGTGATCAGATTAATAACAACAATAGCTTGTGATCACACAGGAGGAGATACCGGCGCTGCTCGTCCTCCGCGGGATACTTGGATAGCTACAGCAACAGGATCCATCCCTGCTCCTCTCTCCTTTTGAGCGCTTGATCCACACCTGTGTTTTCCACTTTGAGAACACCCGCTGTCCGTGTAATTACTTGGATACCTGCGCGTTGTCCTTTTATAAATGTCGGACTGTATATAACTGCTATGACAGGGAAACTAGCGGACAAGCTCCCTCTTACCATGAGCAGTTTAATAAACACGATCCCTGACAGTCTCTACCCAGAAGAGGACATCCCGACGTCTATGAATATTTTTACAAATACGGAATCTATTAACCACTACTCGCAGATGAATACAGGTAAGATTTTTTTTGTTGTTGTTGTTCTCTTGTTACTTTTCTTTGTGTATTGGTTAAAGTGGTTGAAAGTGTGATGTGCGCGTAAGGCAACAGTTGTCTTGCCGCTTGGAGCACCTGTTTGCGCTCTGGCTGTGGCGCACAAAGAGCAGATGCCCGTTCTGGATACTTTTTCAGAGTCACATTTAACACTGCCCACTAGGAATTCTACACACCTTTTAGAATATCTCACTTCCAGGCACACAATGTGGAAATTCATTTTTTTTTTATTTTCTCCGCGATATCTGCGCAGGAAATGCCGAAATATGTGCTTTTCTAAACGCAACGTGACAAAACGCAACTGGACTCATAATAAAAAACTTTTTATATTTTCCCGTGTCTTTTGCGATGGGGTTACTTTTACTCTATGCAAATTAGCTTTAATTAAAATGATTTTTCAGTCTTCAAATCTGAGGCGTGATTGAGGAAATATATTGGTATAGAACGATTGGAGCAAAGGCTGTTTCACGCTGAGTCCTTTAAAACCGCAATAGGGTATTGATTAACACTCAAGTGTTTGTGTTACAAGGAAATCGTGTGAAATTAATTGATGTGGTTGAAAAATAAACCGCAAGTGATTTATTGATCTAATATCCACCAGCAAAGACGGTCCAAGCACTTTGGACAATGACTTTCATTCACAACTCTTTTAACATGTCACAGATTGGATATTAGTAGGCGTGTGTGGCAGCTTTTTCCAATATGAAACATGTTTACACGCCAGGCCCGTGGACCCCCTTTTATTTACTAGATTGCGAGGCCCGGTGTATTAATTGCTTTATTGCTCATTTCAGATTAACCTATATTTGCCATTAATTCAAGCGCCTGCATAAAATGACTTGTTATTTGGGTTAATTTGTGGTAGATTGGCATTAAATCAATCCCTGACTGCACTGCTTCACCTTCTGGGGCGATGGGTCAATGATTCACGGGGGGAAAAATACTAAATCTATACTTCCTTGATCTAACTGAGTATGTTCCAGTGACACAAATTCTAAATTCCTATCCCCGACACCACGAACTTCAGGTAATCTTTATTAGTCTATTATCAAGTCTTTTTGTCTATAAATGAAGTCTGAAATAATTTCCCTCAATGTGCGCCAGAAGTGTGTGTTAGAAATATCCCAGCGTCAGGACTAAAATAATAGGCTCCTCTTAAATCTGAAATTAAGTGCACTGATTTAAATACACGACATGTTGATAACACACGTGTGACATTTTTCTGTGATAAAGCTGAAATAAAACGTGTTTTTTTAAAAAGCAGGATTTAAAAAAAAAAAAAACGGAAAGCGTTTTTAATGCACAGGTGTGTATGTTTCTGTTTTTAACAATACCTGATTTTTGAAGAAATTCCTGTTGGATAATGTAAAATTAATTGGCAATAAATGTAATTTTTGCACGTATGTTATTTTTGGGAATTAACAATAACACATCCTTCCTGCCAAAGTTTTTTTCCCCTCCTTGTTAATTCAAGGGTTTTGTTTGGTGAGTTTTTCTTTACCCGCACTGAGGGTCTTAGGTATATGCACATATTGTAAAGCCCCTTCAGTTAAATATGTGATTTGTGATATTAACTCATATATAAAATGACTTGTTCCTCTCTATAATGAAGATACAGGTGGAGCAGGTGTGTGCTGTATCCCTCACTTCTGACCTGTAACAAAACAGTGATATCTTTTCCCCCTTATTCTCATTCTTACAGCATCACTTTGTTCAAATTACCTAAAATGACTAAACATTTTGAGTAAAATGCAATAATAACATCTCAGCCTATGTTTTCTTAATGCTATATCCAAAGCAAAATTATGCTACAAGTTCCTCTGTACTTCATGTGTTAAATTGTACAATGCAGGTAATTTGTTTCTGTTTGTTTCATTAGAATTTGCCATTTGCCAAATTCCAGTGGGCTGTAATTACTTGGACTGAATACACTTGTGTATGATTTTTTTTTTCCTGAAAATGGAAAAGATTTCTTTTTAAAGTTCTGTTTAAGAAATTATCATTTTCAAATGTCTAACATTTAGCCTTCAGAACACATAAATGCATTTTCATTAAGTATATCTACATTTAATGGTTTTTAAAGCATCTTTGGAATGAGTTGTCTGTCTGACAGTGTGTGTGTGTGTGTGTGTTTGTATGTGTGTCTATGCATGTGTGTGTGTGTATGTGTGTGTGTGTGTGTGTTTGTGCGTGTGTGTGCGTTTGTGTTCGTTCACATGTGTGTATTTGGTGTGAAGTCTAAGACAGTGTAGGTTAAAAATATCAAGAAATTTATTAAACTGTTGTTAAGCTCACTCACGCCTAGACTGGATAGGAAACACTTAATTTTTTCCCCCATTATGTGCAGATGTTTTATGCTGCAAATGTGTTTTGAATCCTTGAGCGTGATAGATGTGATAGATGTGGCGTCTGCCTTATAAGCCTCCCTGCTGTAAAGAAATCAGATCTTGCCATTCAGTTTGGCTGTCCTCCTGAGGGACACAATGACTGGATCAAAGGGGGTGTTTAGGTCTTGATTTATGAGAGCTTGTGGGATCTGAGAGAGAGAGAGACACCACTGTCTCAGATGCAGCAGTCAGTCACTTAACTTACAGGTCTGACAGCGTTCACAGTTCTTTATGAACTGTATTGGACTTCTTTTATTTCTGATCTCTTGTTGGTAGACTATTACAGAGACATGCAGAGAATCTGACTTTTGGACTAATCCAGGACTGTCACTAAAATCAAGCAAGTCCATAGAGCTTGACAAAGTAAATTTTCTACACTTTTTTTACAACTTGTGCCACATTCTCACTTTTGCAGGCTTTTCTTCTCAACTGATTGTGTTCCATATTCATGTTTGAGCAAGCATGTGATTTATTTTTTTCTGATAGTTTTTTTTTATATGCTTTTATCTAGATAATATCATGGATCTGGGCATGGGAAGTGAGAAAGGAACTTCAGAAATTCAATATGGATCCAGCTTCCAGTCCAACCGCAGCGGGCAGACTGTCACCTACCTGGGGAAGTTTGCCTTTGACACTCCTCCGTCAGGTGGCATCGGTGGCTCTGGCTGGTGCTCTGACAACAATATCATCAGTCTAGTCAGTGCAGGAATTCTGGGCGTTTCTCCATCACCCGGCACGGTAACGACGCAGACATCTTCCTCCGCAGCCAGCATGGGCGGACAGACGTCAGATATGGAGCAGGTATACGGTCCGCCGCTGCCTGCCTATTCCACCTGCAGTGACCTGTACCAGGATCAGGTCTCCTTCCACCACAGCCCTGCCACCAGCACAGCCCTAGCCTACCCTGGCAATGACTATCATTCCACTTCCAAAGCCTCCATGGATGGCAGCCTCTTCTCCATGATCCCTGACTACAACCTTTTCCACCATCAGGGAGAGGTTGGTGTGATGGAACACAAGCCCTTCCAGACCATGGACCCTATCCGAGTCAACCCTCCACCCATCACACCCCTGGAAACCATCAGAGCATTCAAAGACAAGCAGCAGATTCACCCAGGTTTCATCGGCGGGCAGCAGCACCCACCTCAACACCACCCACCGCCACAGACTCTGACACTCAAACCCATTCGACCACGGAAGTACCCTAACCGTCCCAGTAAAACACCTGTCCACGAACGGCCGCACGCCTGCCCGGCAGAGAACTGTGACAGACGCTTCTCACGTTCAGACGAGCTCACACGTCACCTCCGCATCCACACAGGTCACAAACCTTTCCAGTGCCGAATATGCATGCGCTCCTTCAGCCGGAGTGACCACCTGACCACACACATCCGCACACACACGGGAGAGAAACCCTTCTCCTGTGAGTTCTGTGGACGCAAGTTTGCCAGAAGTGACGAGCGTAAGAGACACGCTAAGGTTCACCTGAAACAGAAGGACAAGAAGCCAGCTGACAAAAGCGCTGGGGCAGCTGGGAGCCACAGCTCGCCGCCTAGCTCCTGTGGGGGGCCAACAGTGGGAACATCATGACCATCATCACTATGTGCACTTGGACTGGACCCTCACAATGCCCCATAAAGAGACTTAAGAAGAAGGGATCACATCTACTATGAAATAAATAGGTGACTCTTTTCCTCTCTTTTACATCCCCTGCTCTTTTGAGTTAATCCTTCTATTTTTGAGATGGATGCCTTTAGTTTAAGTACGAGGGGAAAGGCTGTTACACCCTTCTCTTTCAAGCAACTCAGAGCCTCAGCTACTGTAACACAGTGCCAGCACAAAGACAGGCACCTTGGCACACTTTGTCCAAAAGGTCACAGTGTATCTGTAAGTTTAGGGGAGGATACACTTTTGTAAATTTTTCTGATAATTTTTTAATTGGAAGGATGCCAGAGCCCATCATAGGGATTGAAACAGACAAAATTACAGTGGAGCTTAGTTAAATGGTGAGTTGTCTGGGATGTATGCATTAATTTTATTAGGCTGTTTAAAAGTGCAATTGGTTATATTTGTGTACTGTCATGGATACCTTATTAGTGGCACTTGACTGTCTTTCTGTTGTTTTTGTTGAGGTGTAGTGTTTTTCCTTTCTATTTGAATGTTGTTTTCTCAAAGAATGTGCCAAATGTATTGTGGTAATACAGCCAACCTTGTTCTTATTATTGTGCCTGATATTTGCCAAACACCAGTGATATCAGCTTAGCACACATGTTCAGCTAAAGGAAAGATCAGATTCACTGTTTCTCACATTTAGATTTACCTGCACAATTTGGCTAAATCTAGCTAATGACTGAATGGGTCACAACTCTGTGGAGGACTCACAGCAAACACGTCTTGTCGTTTTACCTGTGCTTGTAAAACAGATATGCCTGCAGCAGCAATTCATGCCTTTTCCAATATTTATTTATTTGTAGTCACTTAGAGACACTGTGTAGTTTTTGTTGCCTTTTATATGGTGGCTTTATGTGGCGTTAACTGAAAATAATTTTCATGGCTTTCAAAAAAAAAAAAAAAAAAAAAAATTCCCCAACACTGTTATTTTTTTTTTCCACTTCTGCAATTATATGCAATATATTCATGACATATCCCACCATAAATCAAATTAACTGAGAGCACATTTAGACAGACTGAACTACTTAAAAATATGACACTGGGTTGCAAATCAGCACTATATGAAAGCAAATATTAAAAAAGAAAAAAGCAGAGATAATTCAGGCCCTTTGTGCTTCACAGTATGTGGACATAGTTGAAGTCACTAAAAGACGCAGCAGCATATGGTAAGAAAAAAAATCCACATCCATGTTTACACCTTTTAAAATACTGAGAGACTGAGAGCTGAGTTGTTAACTAAGGGGTTGTTGTTTTTTGTACAGTATACAAATATGTATGCAGGTAGCTACAGTAGAAGTTTCACTTTTGTACTCAAATGTCAAATGCACCATAACTCAGTATTAAATTGTGCATATATGTGCATGCCTACATGCACTCTATGTAAATACAAATGTCTGCATAAACAAGAACTTTCAATTGACTGAATGCTTGTGCAGAACATGTAAAGCTTTTAGTAATGTAGTTATAATACAGAATATTTTGTTGTCATAGGTCATTGCAAACATTTTAGAGCACTATAATAGTGCCAAATACAGTGTGTTATCTTCCATTGACAAAAAAAAAGCACTTGCGCCATCTGTACACTTTAAAGTGGTAACTGGTTTGAGAAAGCACTAATGTGTTCTCTGAATAAAAGAAAAGATTTTTTTTTTTCTACATTTTGTGTATCTCCATTTTAGTTGCAATCATTTATTTCAATCAACACATCTCCCCTACTGTATCAGCACTGTTAGATTTTGACATAATCTGTGTTCATTCAGTCACAGGAACTTTCAGTGTGACAAACTGGTTTTTCTCACATGGGTAGGTGACTTCACAATTGGTTTGTCTAAAAGCATGCAGTACATTGCGAGGCAGTGCCAACATATTTCACCTCTGATTCTGATTTCTTATTGATCTTGGTCCCACTTGTTTTGTCCTTTGCATCCTTTTATTGCATGACCATAATGACAAATGCACAACAATAATCACTTTTGATAAAATTCAATGACCATAGGAAAATGGCCTTTTCTAAGAATTTTTCACCTTGTAAGAACAGGAGATATTTTTTTGTCTTTATGATTCAGTGATGCATAAAGGTAGAACAAATCCTATCCTAGTGTTTTTATCAAATTCAAAATACACTGCTTACATTAATAAAATGACAACAGTAAAATAATAATATTTGTTATGAAAAATTAAATGTGAGGAATAAATGAGATATGTACAAATACAGTTATTAAGTCACATGACATAGGCATAAAACTAATGACACTGTTCTTAAACAAATAAATAATTTTGATTAGTTACGTTGCCATAATGTTTGCCTGGAAGGGTACTGACCGGGTCAGTGTAGTGAGACAGTTCATTATTTCATTAGAATCCTTACTTGATAAATTTTATTGATGAAATAGCAGATACAAGAAACAGTCTTTTCTCCATTTAATTAAACAGACAGTGTTTCTAATCATAAACTGATGCTCTTTGACTATTAGAGTGTGCTGCATTTGAGACAGAGAGTGAAAAAAATTCAGCTGGAAATAAATACTGTACCAGTCAGTGGACACAGCGATCAGACTAAAAGAGAATATCGACTCAATAATGCAAAGGCCAGAAGAAAAGTTCAGAAAAGCCGCTTCAAAATGAGCTTCCAAGCCCATGCTTTCCCTTTCCTGTAACAACCAGTTTTTCACTGCTGAGCTTCCTGGCAAGTATCCACTTATTTTCCAATTAATTTGGCCTCAGAGACTCTTTTCTCAACTCATCTACATGGTTAAATGAACAGACCTCCTTGCACTTTTTGAGATTCACACACTCTGTAACATCTAATTGTAAATCAATACTTCTGTATTACATAAATATGTTAATTTATGGATGGTCATCAACAACTGTATGTTTTATGTGGTCATTCCAATAAAATGCAATTAAATTATCAGCTGAACTTAATAGCTTTCTTAAACGGTCACCTTTTTCAGACATGAAAAATAAAATATGTCCAATTTCTGATTGCAAATAACTAGTTTGTTATTGTTGGAGAGTCAGACATGGATTTTGTCAGGTTAAATCTTGTGATGAATAATGGCCTCTGATGAAAAACTGTAGCACCTATAGGCTCCTGGAGCTTGGAAACATAACAAGTGATCAGAAATACATAGAAAACACAATATGTTTATCTTAAATGTCATATAGCCGTATCAACAATAATTTGATGTGAGATTATAATCATTGTAGACTCTGGATTATTTTGAATTTATTTGACCAAAAATACTCCTGTATGCTCTTGATTTGACACTTGCTAGTGAGAATGGATGTTTTTAATTATAGTATATTGAATGTGGCTCCTCTGAGAGAAAACTGTGTTTATGTTGCTTTGTGTTAAGGAATGATGCAGAGTAAGGCGGAGACGACACCAAACTATTTCCATGTCTAAATGAAGCCATGTAATTACGACTTTGCAAACTCAATATTTCATCGCTCATATCCCCTGACTGTGTTTGTCACTTTTGTTTTGTAACATTTTGTAATAGACAGATAGATTTTGCAAAATGTAATGCAGCCTTCTCACTATAGTTTGGCAGTTGAACAATTCAAGCACCATGTTCTGCAGAACAATAAGCCTACATTGTATGGGTATGTGTGAATGCTATCAATACATGTCAATGACCTGTTAAAAAAGTCAGAAACAGTTATTTCTTAATATTGTTTCTCCAAGAATAATATATGTTTTTATGTTTTATTGTCCAAAAGTGGGTGGCTGAAAGCTCTGAAATTGGAATTTGCCTCATCCTCGTTCTCTGCTCTATGTTGGATCTGAGCCAACATCAGCAGCCATCTTTGTGCCAAACTGGGTTGCAGGGTTGGCTGATCAAAAACAATATGTGATGAGAACTCCACAGGAGCAACAAATCATAAATGTGACCTCTGTCTGCTCGCAGTTGAAGGCAGCCTTGTACTAATGTTTGTGTCTAACTGTTTGATTTAGTCTCTGTGAAGTTGGCCTTGGGCAAGGCAATAGACTTGGACTCATTCATGCCAATTAAAAATTACAGGACAAAAAAAATCTCACCTTTAAAGATATTTAAATAACATGTAGATATTACAGGCTACTCGTGTCATCTTATGGACTATAGGGTGGCTTCAGGGAATTTGTTGTCTTCAGCAGTGACACTATGGTGTTCAGATGGAGTCTATACTCACTGTTTTCTGTTGTGTTGTGTTTCCTTTTCATTACAGTATATCCTCATGTTTGCATGTGCACGGAAATGTTCCATAGTACTGCCCTTAGACGCTGTGGGCGGTGCTCAATTTCTTTATTATGCATGAAAATAAAAGTCACATTGGATGAAATGGGATAAACCTAACAACAATTCAAGATGATGGACAATTGGAAACACACACTGGGATAACTGTTTTGTTGGTTGCTTTCTTTTATTTTATTTTTCAAGAAAACAAGGGGTCTTGTTTAGAATGTTGTTGATGTCTTTAGCCTATTTCATGTTTTTATTACCTTATAATAAGGTCATTTTATGATGAGCTGAATATTGAAATGAATTTTACTATATCCTTGTGATGGGGAGATGTGCTCCCCTGTTTACTTGGCAATTCAGTTTGTTGTAATGCAATTGTTATTTCTATGTAAGTACTTGAATAAAGAAAAATATCACTTGCCCTCAGTTCACTCTGGTCTCTACACCACCGCATATAAAATGCATGTCAAACACACAACAGAAACAGAAAATGCCTGCATTAAACATAATCAATGTAAAATATGCGAATTGAAAACATCTGCTATTATAGTATTAATAGAATAAGACAATTACTGTAATTTACAGTCGCGAATGAACCTGTCATAGAACTTCCTTAAAGGAAACAGTAGCGACTAAGCTCCGGACTTCCTGTTTAAGGGTGGACTGTTGACTAGAAGGGAATGAGGTCCTCTGAAGAAAATAAAACTACTAAATGAAAGCCCGATAAAGCTCCATTCAAAATGAGCTGGTATGTATTCTTACTGCGTTGTTAAGTCACAGTATTAGATTGGAAGTATCAAATAGAATGATAAACATTGTTAATGTTCTTAGACAGATGGCTTCGGCTATTTCCTGGAAACGCTACCCAGACAGTGTTAACGCTAACGCTAACGGCTAAATATGAGCTGGACTTAGCGCTAGCTTGTTAACGTGTCACGAACAAAACTTTCCTAGCGCATATATAGCTTCCTGCACACATGTAACATGGGGTTAGTTCGTGTAAAGGGGATTTTGTCTCGTTAAACAGTTGTTGAATGTGAGACTGCTGTGGTACTGTACAGGGATCGTTAAGATGTTTGTGCTAATGCGACTAGGAGTTAACGCTACTTGATTTAGTTGTTAAACATTAACAAACACTTTTAAAAGGCAAAATTAAGTAATTGTATAAGGTTATGGCTGCTTTTAAGAAATAGCCTGGGGTGTTTGTAAAGTATAGACGATAAAAAAGTCTGTACGATCATTGTGAAGTTAGCTGGGTCATCATTAGGGTCAACAGTGGAGCCCTTTAAATGCTCTGATCCTGTGTTGATTAGCATTGATGAGCAGGTTAGCATATCGAAAAGATCTGATAAACTACTGGAAACATTGTGTTTTGTTTGGAAATAAGAGAATTTTGTCTTGTTTGGGAATGAATGGAGTGGAAATACCTTAAAGTCCGGGAATCATGCTAAGTGTTAGCTACAGTTTAAGCACTGGAAACAGCATAACAGAAGTGGTGTCATAGATGACTCACAGCAAACTCCGTCATTAGCCTGGTTTATAAATGAGGTTTTAGGTCTGTGGATTATGAACCTGATATGTACCAGAGATCCATTATTACTGTATGATAAGGATCATACTGTATGAAAGATCCAGCCAAACTATGTCTTTTTGGTCAGGTTCTTTCTTTAGTCTACATTGGGGAACTGAATCTGCAAGAGACTCCACAGCAAACCAGACTGATTTACATTGTGAAAAGTTATCCAGACAAGTTGAAGCTTTAGAGATTTGATTTTAATCAGACCCCAAAGAAGTTATAAATTACAGTTTTACAACACTAAAATAACAACTTGTCTGATTCCAATAATGGTGCATTTTGTTTGCATTGTTATTTATTCACCCTTTTGTACCAGACCAGCAAAGAAATACTTACCGTAGTACAAATGAATGAGTGAGGTCTTACAAAGTCTTTCAGATTTTCATCACATTACCTGTAAATTTGTACCGATCCAATCATTCATATTTATGAATCAGCCTTTAGTAAAACACAACAGATAAATATCAGCTAATCCCATTGATGATTGTCGTCTTTTTTTCAGATTTGCTATTAGACTGATGTAAGTCAGTGAGGCCCAATATTTATCTGACATCAGTGCATCCCTACTAATTAATTAATCAATGGTGGTTAAAGACACTCAGCAAGCCAAGATTAGTTCTCTCAGAAGATACTGAAAAGTAACCTAAAATCCTTACATATTGGTGTTTATTTGTCAGATATGGTTTTCTAGTTGTCCTCAACAATATCTACTCATTGTGACGTTGTTAAGAAGTCCATTTGATACATTTAAGAGAGAATCAGTTCAATATACTATCGTCCATTTCAGACTTTGGTATACAATTTTGGCAACAGGTTTATAGCTTTAAAGCTGCATATGATCTTCGTCATAAATTTTTCAGCAAATCTGTAAAACTCGAGTGATAGCCTAAGTATCACGAATCTGTTAGTCTTTCCATGATTATGCACCTGAATCTCACCCCTCATAGTGAAGAACTTCGAAGTGTACTCCACTGCAAACAATCCATTTGTTTACATTGCAAAACAAAACCTTTACAAAACTGTCACTCAGGGTTTTTCGGGATTACACACAGCTGCAGTAGCAACAAGCATTTGAAGCCATTACTGTGTTTGCTGCTGCTACGGCCATACTGTGGCTGCGCGGCATCCGGAAAAAAACATTTTGACCATTTTGTTCAGGTTTTGTTTTGCTATTTAAACAAATTAATTGTTTGTGGTGGAGTACCTTTCAGAGTTCTTCACCGTGAGGGGAGTGATTCAGGTACATAATCACAGAAAGACTAACAGATTCGAGATACTTAGGCTATCTGGTTTTACAGGTTTGCTGAAAAATTTGTGATGAATGTCATACGCAACTTTAACTGGTGAGATTGAAACTGCTGCATACCATTTTCTGCAAGATTTCACAGTGAGCAGCCATTGCACCATGAATCGTATGTGTCATTTGTGGGTTGGTGTGCTAAATTGTCTTCCATAGATCACAGTGTGTGGCACCAAAAGGTGGCTTTGGTATGAGATGATTTTAGCTTTGGGTGCTTAGAACTTCCCGCTTATTGACAAAACCATATGTTAAGTAATGGACATTAAAATGCTTTTAGCCCACTGGTGTATCTGAATCAAAATTTTAGGCTTCAGGGCTTTGCAGGCGATGCAGCTTGCTTGTTTTTCTGCATTTTTTTATTTTCAAAGCCAGAATTTGCGAGGAAGCATCCAAGACTGTTGAATTCTGTCCTCTTCTTTTGACAGCATGTTTTCAATTTCTCCATCTCTCCGGGTTCACCAGAGACTGTAATTTATTTTTTCAGAGAATGGGATGGTCATACAGAGTTGAAATGCATACAGCTGTTTAAGAGTTTTCGAGTCTGAATAAATTAAAGGCTTGTTTCTCACAATTCCTGAATTCAGTTCAGGAGGAAATGTAGAGAAATGAATGCATATCATTGCAAAGTGTTAGTGTCAGCAAAGACGTATACGTTAACTCCCTTTATAATACGTTATGCATTCTTAGCGTCACTTTCAGGGAGGGCAGTAAAGCAAGCAAGAAAGTGTCGTTTGATTCAGTCACAGTCAATAGCTGGCAAGTGGCGCTTCTACCAGCACGCACTGCCAAACACAAGGTCAAGAATGGGGTGCAGCACCAGTGAAAAGAGTCCTTTATGGGCTCTGCTGACTGATGCATTCCACTAGGGTCTGCACACTTGCTTGTATGACGCGAGAGGTTTGACTTTGGGGTCACAATCAGAACAATTCCACTTCCCAACATTTTCAACCAGCCTTCTGTGCTCCATGGTGAATATCCAAGGTCGAATGATGCACTATCGCTCTAATGGCGTACACATTTGGAGTTTTAGTGAAAAGCCATTGGTTCTTCCAGTTGGTGCATAATGTGTCCCAGATAGAGGAGACTGTTATGTCTTTGTTCATGCCTACGTGCTTACTGGATGGTGGTGACGTGTAGCCTATTAAAGCAAAGATCAGATAGCTCTGTAAATGCAAGCTGACCAAGTGAATGTGTCACAGGATTTTTTGTTTTGTTTTGTTTCATTTCTTTATGTATTTGGTCCTGAAAGGCAGCAATAATTGAGTCTAACCAACTGCACAAGTTGCTGTGATTGTGAGGTGACTGGCTGCTTTATTAAGCTGTTTCTTCTGTTTATTTAATACACTAATAGTAAAGTACTGTATAAGTACTATAGCATGTACTTTAAGTCTATAATGACAGTAGATAATGTTATGTTCATCGAATTATCCAAAAGATTTGGCACAAAAGCTAGTATTCAGCTGAACAACCCACGCCTGCTATCATTAGGTTTAGATTTGTTTTCATAAAAATTTGGTCTTCAGCTGGTATAACACATAAGTTTTCTGTCTTCAGCTGGCTTGTGGCTGGGTCTCTGCCATCCCAGACACTAGTTCCGGGTTCACAGGGCCTGACTTACCAGTGTTGCTAAATGTGACAGCGCCTACAGAAATATTACTGTGTGAAGAAACGTTAGAAATGATTCTCACAGTGACTACCAGCCTCCCTCGTTTCTCATTCTCTTCCTCTGTTTGCCTGCTGCATTTTCCCTCTCCCTCCCAAAAGCACACTTCACTCTGTGCGTTTGCCAGTTCTCATGAACAGTTGAAAGGACGACCATTTTTTCCTTTGGCTCTGTAGAAGAGACTATATTCTGAATCCGTACCATGAAGGATTGATTATTTTTAACTATATCTTTAGCTACATTTCAGGAAAAATAATGTACCGTACTTCAACTTGGACTCTAGATGCCATCACAAAACAAAACCTGTATTATTTTCCAAATGTAGCAAAATGGGCAAATGTTAAGACCTTTAAATATACAGTATGTTTTATGATTAATACATGGCAGTTTGAGACAATGCAGTGTTCATACTCAGTCAGGTTTACAGATGTCACGGGTTTCACCCTGACACACCCATCTAACACAAATCATATTATTTTGTCAAATGCTTTTGTGCATTATCCAAATGGACTAATCTATTCTGCATGGTATCAATGGCATGTCACATACTGTATAATGTGTTAATATACAACTAAATTCACTGTATTTTGGCGCTGTTATGAATATAATAAGCTTTTTGCCTGAATAGACACTATAAAAGGGGTACATGTCTTTTCACCCCAAGCAGACACTCAACAATGCTGATGGAAAGAGTTAATGGGTTATGTAGTTAACACCAGAAATTTTTAATGGTGATTGGTTGGTTCGTTTTGCTTTGGACTGAAATGATGTAAGAAGCAGACATCTCTTTGTCCGTCTGTGCTGATTTTGTTGACACTTGGCTCCTTGGAAACGAAGTACTATAATGATATGTATTAGCAATGTAGTTTAAAAAAAAAAGGAAATCCTCTCAGTTGTAGCGAATCCTATTAAATCATGTATGTGCTTACCTAATGTGACGTTAATCTACGCACTCAGGTAATCAGAGAAAGGTGAGTCACACATGTTGGCGCTGAGTAATTTCTGTGGGTATTTTCCATGTTGGCTCACGCAATTGATGACACAGTGGGTGAAACTCTTTTATCGGGCCAAAATAAACTAAATGTTTTTAGGCAACGCCGATCAATCAAGATAGAAATGAATCAAATGTTAATTGAATTTTTAAAGGAAACACTGTCAGAATAATTGGCGCCTGATGTAAGTGCAGCGAGCCAGCAAAAGCAAAGACAAAGTAGATACAGGAGTCACTCTTTTTTTCCTTTTTTCCCCCTTACCATATTAATCCTCTCTTATTTGACCATGTTGAGTTTTCAATTGAGCTGTCATCAAAAGGATCTTCCCCACATATCAGTTGCATTCCCTGGTTTGTACGATGAGGCCCCACATCACACCCTCTCTTTTCCATCTCATTAGTCTACACACCTTCCTTTTGACGCACCTGCTGCCTCACCCTGCCTGTCAGCGCCAACTGTCCATCATATAGCTTAGATTTCAGGCTATTAGTGTGACATCAATGACAACCTGCAGCCATGTGCATTTGCGAGACAGTGTTTTCTGTCTCGTCGATTCCCAAAGCACACTGATGCTCGGCAGCAACTTTTTAAGGTACGGGAAGGTTTTGAAATGGGGATAAAAGATTGTGTTTTAACTAAGAAGAAGTGTTTCTTTGCTTTTGCAAAAACTGTAGTTGGGAATTGTATTTCTTTTCTTTCTTTGAACAGTATAGAAAAGTTTGCATTTCATTCTGAAAATTAGGGGCATACTACAGGTACTGCAGACCTCCTGCTGTGCTTTACTGTTGCTGTGGTCTCAAGTTGTTTGTCTGGTTTTGAAGACCAGTTGCTCTCTAGATTGTACCATTTTGGATGTAATATTAAAAACCTGCCTGGCCTTCTGTAATAAGCATTCTGATATACATTGTAGCAGCCCATCTGTTTTTGATTGCCAGCCAGGGTTGTGCAGAAAAGCCACACAGAGAAGAGGGGACAACCACTTCTGTTTAGTGATATCCGCCTGCAATGGGAGCCAGATGTGTTCTGTGATGATATGAAGTTAATATACATGACTTGGACTGCACACTCTAGCCGCAAGCATCAGCGGCTTCAGATTGTCTGTGTCAGGGATCTGAAAGAAGCACTTGTACACTATTAGACCTGTGCCAACCTCTGGTCACCCATCATGAAACCAGAATTTCACCCATTTAATAAGCCATTACGTGCCATTTGCCTTTTGTCATGTGTTTTTCTTTCTTTTATGATTTCAGGATTCCGTTCAAGATTGGGCAACCAAAGAAGCAGATTGTCTCTAAAACGGTAATTTTATTTGTTTTTGTTTTTTTATAGTAGAAATTCCATGTATGTGTTCATAGTGTCTAGAGGACTTAGCTGTAGCAAATTAATCTAAGGGTATATAAATGTGGAATAGTAATCTGTAATGTCATCAGGCTTCCACAGCCATAGAGCCTGATGGTCACCAATTTGTCCGGGCCATACAAGGGGGCAGAGGTGGTTACCTTGAATTGACAGTGAGTGGGTGTTCTCCTTGCTGAAGAAAACCACTTCCACAGTAATGGTTCTGTGCCCCGGCAGTCACTGTCAGACTGGGTTTCCAGCTTCCTGTGCCATCCAAGGCAAAAACCAGGGAGTGGGTTAGAGGCAGCCCAGTTACATGATCCACTGGTGACAAAGTGTCAACTGCCTCCCTCGTTGTTTTGGCCACTATGTTTAAATCCAGGGGCCCACAGAACCGCAAGACAGGAAGTCATGCTGCCCATGTAGCCTGTTTGGCATGTTCCAGAGACTTGGTATTAGACAGTTTGAGGCTTGGGAGCTTAATGTTACAAAGTACTTTACCTGAATTTTAATTTTAGTAACCCTCACTTGTTTCCAAAATTACCCTTTTCCTGTGGAATAACTAAGGTCATAGTAAAGAACAGAGTATGTTATGTGCTGTACTTCTAGAGCCAGCACTTGTCTTTGGTATAAGTATTAAATCCTAAACCCTGAAATCAGTCTGAACATTAGATTAAGTGGAAATGCCAATATAATTCATCTCCAAAGTATGTAAAAGGTTGTATATGTCTTCAGCAGGATTGACAGTGGATTTGCATTTAATAATCAAATTGCAGATTTTTATTTCTTTTTTCCTTTTTTTTTTAGGTTGAAAGAGACTTCGAGCGAGAATATGACAAACTCCAAAAGTAAGTTTGCTTTTTAAATATTCAGGTTGAGATGATTTGAGATGATTTTTTTTTTTAAATGATTTTTATTTTTTCCATATCTGTTATCGCATTAGGAATACAAGCTTTATTAAAGCACGCTTTAATGGTAAAATGAAATAATTTAATACTCATATTAGTATACATGTAAGATGTCCATCTTGGAAGTCAAATAAAAGAGTATAAAGCAGTTACAGATCTCTCATAAAGTACAAGTATGAGAATTTGTATTTTTATTGTGAAATGTACCGCAGTCCCAAATGCATAATAGTCAAAATAGGAAAAGAACTAAGAACTCAATGTTCACTCCATTTCAATTCACATCAAATTCTGAAACTGAGTTTAAAAGTATGAATTAATTTAGCCTAATTGAATTAATTATAATTAAATGTAGTTGTTTTTTTTGTAAACCTATGCGTTACTTTCCTTTTCAAAAAATGTTTTAATTTTTAGCTCCTTAAAATAAGAAAATCTCACAGTAATTAAAATAAAACCAGTGTAGGCCTATTATAAAGTGCTAATAGGTACTTGTCAGCTAGCCTTTTCCAAACTGAACTGGTGAAACTATGAGACCCGATCCCAGAAAGACGAATGCATCCATGCCTCCTTTCGCTGTGTGGCTCGGGTTAAAGGAAGTCCCTGAGCGCTTTGCCGTTTGAGTGGGAGCACCATTTTACTCTCAGGTCTTTTTGAGTAGGAGGGCCCTTTATCAAACAGGTGTGGTGCCAATAGACCTTATAGATGAGTCACAGCACCAGACATGTACAGACATTTAGATTCCACACCCTGGAGATCCATATCAGCGCATCAAGGAGCATCTGTTACCCAAATACAAGTCATAGGTCTACATCAAGATTAATAGTTTTGCAGTCTGTCCATTCACTGAAAACTTTTTTGGTGATCATATATGTGTTGCTTAAAAAAATTAAATATATATATAATGATAAATTCAATCATTAATCATGATTACTTGCTTCTTTTTGGCTATTTAAGTAAAAAAAAACTACAGAATTAATATAGAATCACTACAAAAAAATGCATTGAATTTCAGATGCAGTTGAATTGATTACATAAATAGCAGTGAAACCCACACAAGAGCTTTGCTACTAAAAAGCTGTTTGATTCAGAAAATGTACATTGCCACCATACAACTAAGAAATGTGAGTAAATTAGTAATGCTACTGTCGACATTGGTCCGAGGTCATCCACCACAGGAAATAAACACAACACAGCTGGGTTTATCATAATGAGAGCAATAAATACCACATATAAACAAACATAAATGCCATACCACAAAAAGCAGACTTCGAAGCAGAACCAAGATTTTCGAGGCCGAGACAAATATTACCAATTTCTAAAAGATCTCCATGTTCTGAAAATGCTATGACATGTGTCATTTTATTTATATTATAGTGGCTAGGTTAAATGTGAACAAAAACTTAAACTGTAATAATTAGTATGTATTTGAATTTGTGCTATAAAGAAAAGTCTGGTGTAAATAGTCAAATGTGCTTCAGTGACTGCTTGTAATCCAGTGACATACACACATATGGTTTATACATGAAAGTCACATGAAATGCATTAGTGTCTAGAGGATTGCGGCTGCATTGGAGCAAAGCGCAGCAGCTGTTCCATACGACTGCTCCGTTAGCACCTTTTCGAAGGAGGCTCTTGGTTCACCTGACTGCCACAGTAGGGAGGATGCAACAGGATTGTGCAACACATTTTAAAGTAGGAGGCACTACCTGGCACATGTTTTTCACATGCACAGACAAGCAACTCAGGAACACACTTGAGTTTATAAGCCTTGGTCTCCTGGTTTGTTTACATATTGAGATGCTTTCACCCACTATGTTGCAACCCTGTCTCCATGACTGGCAGAATTTTACTGTTATTTGCGTCCTTTAATTACCTTAGAGTGCATGTGTGTCAGTAATTTACCAGACAGATTTCAGTTTGTGAATGTAAAACACTTGCTGCAGTCTGAAATCCTTTATTGTAAAACTTACTACCTATCAGTACTTCCAGATGTGTTTAACATCTGTCTGAGGCAATTTGCAGGTATGACTCATAAAAATATCATAATAGCTTCATGGAAAATGTTGTGGGTTCAGTCGACTTTACAAGGCTCTTGACATGTTAGTGATTGTCTGAGGAGACGACGGCCCAAACTATTGTGTACCAAACCTCCTTTACAGAAAATGGCTTTTTTCTGAATCTTGTTTAATATTGTTTTATGTGAGTAGCATGTGCTTGTTTAATTATTTTTTTCACGGGAAAGATGGCTTATAAGACCCAGTTATATCTAAATGTTGAAAAGGACACAAGAAGTTACTGTGGAGATTGTTCTGACAGAATGTTTTTTCCTCTGGTGTGAACAATAAAGGATGGAGTTACATCATTTATTGCAAATGACATTTTTGGAACACCCTCCATCTGGACTGTGGCGATTCAGTGTAAAACCCTAAAAAACGACAAGCGAAACAAAAGCATGTAATGGACAAGTTATGATAGAAAATAATTTTCTACAGACTGTAAAAACTCTCAGAACCCTCTATTTATTTTAAGAGGCACACAACTCACATTTTTTAGTTTTAGTGTTGCTTCTAAAACAATGCTTTGGTATTACAGTTGTCTGTTTTTATAATACCTTAAAGCAAAGATGGAAATGAAACCTCACTCCTTTCTTTCATTTTTTTTTTTTTTTATCAAATCAGTAGAGGTGATGTGACAGCGGTCTCGGGGGAGATTCTAAACCCCTCGTTTGCCTTAATTGATATAATGAATGGCATGTGTTTTCAGCCTCCAGTCTGGTAATTGCCATTTTTTTAACACCCATCAATGGAATATGTGCAGTGCAATGATTGAAGACATTAATGCTTTTGAGTGCAAATGTAGTGACGGTACCAAGAAGTATTCCCTGTATTGTTAATTAGCTTACGGATGTTGTAATAACATTTTATGTGGAATCAGTGAAATGTGTAATTCCCTCTTGAAGTATGTTTTAATGTACTAATTTCTTTCTCTAGGTTTTTGGTTTGGCTGTTGTTTTGTCCATATCTGCCCGTCTTGAATAATGAGTTAGATATTGATTATTATTAGCGTTATTTGTAATATAACTTTTTTTCCTCACTCATACTTCCCGTTGTAACAGATCACATTGTTACACATGTTCAGCCTATTGTTGTTGCTTTATTATATTACTAGACCAGACGCTGGCTGATGATCATTCTTTTTTTTTTTTTTTTTTTCTTTTTGTCCTACAGGTTGGAGGATCAGACGAAAAAACTTCACAAGGACATGAAGAAAAGCACCGAGGCTGATTTAGGTGTGTTCTGCCAACAGTCTGTATGTTACCGTTGGTTATGCCATTGATCTCACTCAGTTGTTCACCAGCATACTTGATGTTGCTTGGCAGGTTTTTCAGGACAAGAAAGACTCTTGGTTTGCCTCAGATTGTTTGGTGGTGCTCTACATCTCTACACAAATGAGGCGACAGCATGCAGGCCCCTGCTTTAATCCTCTTTATAGGCCACAATAGCATGTGTATATTTTGGATTCATGAATGTATCAGTGTTTAGTAAGAGATTTGTTTGCGTACTGTCTTTATTCATTTTTCGGCCACAGACACCATGTTTACTCGACTTTTTATTTGCTTGTTCAATGGTTTTGGAGTTGTATATTTGGGAAGTGGCAGTAGACATGGCCTGTGGTAAGTAGTCAGGTGTGGGGGTGGTGGAGCAGGGATGGATGGAGGATTGAGAGGCTTCTTCATTTCCTCTCCTTTGTGCTCTGGAATATGGATGTGTGCATCATCAAAGTGTCATAGCTGTCAGGCCCTCATTATCGTTAATGGATTCCATCTGTTGCGCAGGTCCCGTCTCCACCAAATGCTACCAAACAAAGAACTGGACCCACTCTGCATGTCAGCACTGCTTTACCAGCACTGCTTTCTGTATCAGCCAGCATTTACCAAGCTAAGGGTGCTGATACTTAAAGCTCTATTGAACTCACTGACAATTAGCTGCTGAAGAGGGACGATAATATCTTTTAACGGCTGCTCCAGATCACAGCATCAATTAGGCTGAGCAACAGAAAGCAGTGGTACAGCTAACCAAGCTTTTCACACTCAGAAATTGTTCCTCTTGTTGTCAGCCTCAAGTAGTTATAACTGCTGTGAACATCAATAATTTGCACCTTACCAATACAGATAATAAAATTACTGCCCTCCGGCCACCTTTTGATTTTTATGACCCTATAAAAACACTTCTGTTTCGGGCCTTTCAAAGAAGGTCAAATCAAATGGAGACAGATGCAGAAACGACAGACTGTGGTAATTGATTGGTTGAAAATTGGTCTTGAAAGAATCCCAAGGCGATGTGAAAAACGACCAGTGACTGTTCCAGATCACGACGAAGGCCATTGTCACTGCAGCCTTTCCTGTCGGCTTGTGTCTCCTCCGTGCTGTTCATTTATTGTGACAGTGAAGCTATAATCTGATATGTGCTCTGTGTCTAAACAACGTGGCATAAGTGCAGATTAACAGTAATTGGTGGTGTCAGTGTAGAAACATTGCTAAGATTCCTGGTGCTGTGGTGAATATTCATCAAGACAGGCAGCCCCGCCACCCCTCACAATTTTTATAATGGGGGCAGCACTGTGCTGTTCTACTTGTGCTCTTTAATTCTTTCCCAGAAGCTGTTTTAAAGACCCTATCGCACATAGACACCCACACACAAAAATATAACGTTCAAAGCCTTAGTATAGTCTACAACAACCCACCCCATGAATCAAGAAGAAATGAAAGCTAATGCCAGCTTGATAAGATATTGAACGCTTTATGTTTTTATTATCATCATGTGCACATGTATTCAGTTATGTTTTAACTTTGACTTCTGTGTTTATTTTTCAGCCATGTCCAAAGCAGCAGTGAAGATCTCTGCAGACCTGCTCAGCAACCCGCTGTGTGAGCAGGACCAGGCATTTCTGGAGTCCATGACTGCTTTAGATACAGCCATGAGAAGAATGGATGCCTTCAACCAGGAGAAGGTTAAGACTCCGTTCCACAGTCTTTCACATAATTCACATTATTGCATTTCTGTTCTGCTTTTTCCCTGGCTTTCTCTGCTTTGTTTTCTTAGTTCTACACTGTTAGATTGGTATCGGGGGAAATGTCTTCTTCAGACATACAAAGTAGGAAACTAGACAAGTTTTTGTTGGGAATGCGTGTTTTTGTATTTGTCAATATTGTGTTGCCCATGGAGTTAAAACTATCCGTATGTCTTTCCTTCTGCTGTTTTTAAAAAGCATCTGTGGCATCATCCTCTATAAGCTCAGGCTACTGGTTATCAGCTGTGAAAATTGATGCATTTGTGACTCACTGGTGTCCAAAATAACTCATACAATGGAAAGGCCTTTTCTCGCTGGAAAATATCCCCTACAACAGCATTTCACAACTCATGTAGCAAAACCATGTATTGTACTGTTGATATTATTATAGCAAAAAAATTTGGCATCAATTCAACATCACATTTTCACCCCCTTTAGTCCTAAAAGGTGGCTGCAAAAAGTCTGTGTTAACTGTGAACTTCCTCCAGGATTGCATTGCTAGATAGAATAGTCCACTAGTGTGTGGCTACTTCCTTTTCCCCATGTTACTGTGCTTGTCACACATTGTTGTTCTTTAGGTTTTGATATTTGTTGATTTGGAGCGCATTTGTCTTAATGCTTGTACTCCTCACTCTTGTATGTTTTGTCCTTGAGGGAAAATGTCGATATGCAGACATTTCTTTTCATAACTCTAAGCAAATGCATTGTGCTCTCGCCTGCCCTTCCGTAGCTGTACTTTGTAAAAATCTCTTGTTTGGCTGTCAGGCCTCCTCAGATTATTTGCTGGGTGCACTTCAGTTTTTGATTAGAATCATCGCCACAGGTATTTATAATGTGAATCATAGTGGCACCGCATGTGTAGATCCTTAAGGCGCTTCACTGTGAAGGGTAGACTTTTAAAGAGGGAAAAAATACAGGAGAACACAGGAGATCACACTAAGGCATATACCGACTGACTCTCTTCCATCTGTGTTTTCTTGACTCATTGCCCTGCTGTTATGTGTTCTGGGCTTTTCACATTTACTGCCTTAAAAATATTCCCCTTTCCTTCACATTTCGTTGTGAACCAGAATGATTTCATAACCTTTTCCTCAACAATGAACTAACAAGGTTGAAAGAAATGGATTCTTTTGTGAAAAAAAACTATTTATTTTGGTTCCATGGTGAAAAGTGGTGTGCAAGTAACTCAGGAGTAGCAGCACACCTTGTGGATTTGAGCTTGAGAAGATCAGATTAATATTTTCAGTTAAACTATATGAATTAGATATATTTCAATATACTAATACAAAAATGTAACCAGTAGATGTAGCAAAAAAAACAAGCTTCTGCATCATTATCAAAATGCAATACTGTTAATGCATGTTGAATACATCTCAGTCTAAATATAATGCAGTATTTGTCTTTTTGCTTTAAAAAAGGTTCAGTAATTTCCATTTCTATTTATTTAAATGTCACAGAAAATTTAAGTTCCTGCACTGAATTATGCAGAATGTGTAGGGTGGCGTATATGCAGCTATAGCAGTCATTTTTGTTTCCTTGCTTTCTTCTTCTTCTTCAGCATTAACATACCAGTCTTTCAGACAGGCTCTGCTCACAGCTCATCAAATTTTACAGGAGCCATTTTGAGTGACTAGACAGAGTAGAATGTGGGTTGGACTGAGCGTGTGGGTTTGTGACCCGGGGTGCGTATGTTCCAGGACTTGGCTTGGTCGAGTGCCCAGGAGAGTGCTCCTGCCAGTTTGACGGTTTTCAGGAGAGAGTAACTTTCACATTCTTTAGATTTTATAGAATATCAATTTTGTTTCACTGGATCCTGCACAGCACCCGTCAGTACAGTAGCCTGAGCATCTTGGTTATCTCTCATTTTCATGTGATGTGATTTTTCACATTGTAAACAGTCTCTAGTAGCAGAAAGCACAAGTTGCAACTGTAGTGCATAGTAGTAGAGCTGTATTCTGGCTGCACAAAGTGCCGTTTTCCTGTTTGGCTCTGTGACTGGATGTGTTTGACAGTGATTCAGCCAGGCACTTTGATCTCAGCGCTGCTTCTCACTCAGTGGAGGACAACAGTCACCAGCTGTATTGACGTGGTTGTACTTTTTTAACACACTTTGATCTAGAGTGGATTTTGACAGCCAGGTCACACCTGATTTTCTCTGCACTTCTCTTTCAGTCTTACTAAATAAAAATTCTTGCCTTAACATAGTGTTCAGTTCCAGGTATGAGCTGGGCGGTGTGGCTCCTTTGTAAAGTGGCTAATAGTGAGCTAAAGGCAAAATAGCGATTTTGAGCACTTTTTGCTCAGCCCGCTATCTGGAATATCACCTCGGGTTTGCTAAGTGTTGAGAATCCAGCACAGCACAGTAGAACTCTTCTCCAGCTTCTCCCTTAAGCTGACTGTTGATTCTGACGGCACCGGCAGCAAACCCTATTGCTCCAGCAAAACAGACACAAAAGCATCCACCCTTTGCTCTTCTCCGCGTTGAGACAAGATGTTGTGCCGCAGGGCCTGCAAGTGAGAGAGCCAGCAGATAAAACGTGCAGCGATAATGAAGGCAGCAGTGGCCCAGGTCTGTGTGTTTATTTCTGGGGCTGAGGAGGGCGCACAGCCCCGCCGGCACACTGCTGCTGAAGCTGAGCCCCAGTGTAGATGGCGGCAGCGCAGTAGAGGATGCTCCGTTTGGAGGGATATTGATTTCCTCTGCGATCTGTGTGTATTTTTGGGAGGCCTGTGTGCCGGGATGGCCTCTGCCCCGTGACTCACTGATGGAGACTGCTGCTTGAGCGCCGGCCTCAGGCTCTGCGGGGCCTCCAAGGAATAGCTCTGCCCCCCCCTCCCCCCCTCACTGTGGGAAGGGGCAGAGGGTAGAGGGCACCAGCATGCTTAAGCAAATCTGCCGCTGTTATTCTCCCTCCTCGCTGCATGCTCTCACCTTAGAAGCAGTAGCGCAGCTCGAGTCGGGGAGGGGTGGTGGTGGTGGTGTGAATATGTAAAACAAAGAAAATGTGAATTCCCATGTACTTATTTGTTATTGGTTCTCTGTTTTCCCTCAAACCACAATCAACCATTTTGTACTTGGAAGTCTGCCTGTGTGAAGCAGCGAGTGTTGCTGTATGTTCTTGTAGATGGTCAGGGCATTTTTCACAAAGCACAGATGCGATCTCGTTTGCTTGTTCTTGTGTGATTGACTGTCCTTCCAATAGCAAGTGAACATATGATTAGTGGAGCTGCTCACTGTTCTCATGCAGCTGTCATTTCACATCTTGCAGCTTAAGAATCTCCTGTGCTGTTTTTAGTGATGCTCTGTACAATACTTGTTTGCCTGTTTAACGTAGTATTCTGTCATGCTTGAAGATCTACTAACAGTCATTTTGAATCTGCAATGTAAATGACGCTGGAAACTTTATTAATTGTGCTCTAACTTCTGTCGAAGAGACTTGGAGCCCGGGCTGGAGGCCTCAAGATGAGATGTTCGTTTACTTCCATTTAACACCCCCCCCCTTACCCCCTCCTTCCTTCCCCTGTCGGTTCTGGCAACCAGAAGGAGAATGAAGGAAAATATAAACTGTTATTGTTAAAATGTTTGTTTGTAAAGAACTTTCATCTTGTAAGGCAGCCCACCCTTCACAGGATTTGAAATCAGTTGGGTTTTGCTTTCATGTCCGTCCCTTGACAGTTCCATCCTTTTGTATCGCAAGCTCAATGAATATTCAGGGTTTTCTCCTCGGGGCTTGTGTATAATAAAAGAGTCAACGTCACGAAAGTTTCTCTGCAAGCCCCCCCCTTTTTCTCCCCTCCCGTCCCCTTTTTTTCTTGAGTGCTCTGTTTGAAATATACACAATTGTTGATGTTTGTGTCGCGGCATTACTTTGCTGCTAATGAGGGAGAGATGTTGAAGCTATTTTGTTTGACTTCAATCTTGATGTAACTCAATCTGACAATGAAAAACAACTTATGGTAGCATTTCCCTTGATATAGAGGCTCTTGTTGTTGTGTTAACAATTGTTCATTTCACTACAGGTCAACCAGATCCAGAAGACGGTCATCGACCCTCTAAAAAAGTAAGTGTTTATTTTCAGTTTATTATCACTTTTTGGTGTTTATGCTGTATATTCCAAGATTTTTGCTTCTATGGTGGAACTGTGTTATTTAAACACTGGATCATACAGTAAATAACAAATGCATTAAAAAAAATCACAGGAAAGTATTGTAAAGACTGTTTTGTGACTTACTCTTCCTGAGTTGCACTCAGGGCAGAACAATTCCGGTGCCACAAAATTGTTTAATTTGACCCGACTCTTCACACAACAGGAAGGCCTGCAGTGTAGTAATACAGACTGTAAAAATGAATCAGGGAGTGAGCGGTGGAGCTGTGGCTGTAGTGTGTCTGGAAGAAAGTTTATTTGGTTCTCTTTCCTAATACTCGCCCCCATCTGAGTGCTATTCCATTCCTTAAACCTGACTTTTTCAACCATACACACACACACACACACACACACACACACACACACACACACACACACACACACACACACATCCACGCGCATGCAAAGCAGAGGGACTGAAGGGAGTGGTTGGACTGTCCCACCCGTCTTCCGGAGCGCTTGTTAAGGTTTTCTTCCTCCTCCTGGCTCCTCCCTGGAGATTAAACATGTGCTGTGTAAGAGAGCATGTGCATGTGTTTCTATTGCAAGTTTGTATAGAACTTTCATCTGAATATCCTGTTGGGTCATTTTTATTTTAATATCCAATGTTAAAACATTCCTCTATAAGACTGGAATAGGTTGAGGCAGGTTTAGTGTGCATGTGTGTTAAGCCCTGTCTTCCTTGTGTGCTCTCGTGTCGGAGCAATGACAGGATGGAATGGTTCTAATTTCCTCTTCCTGGTGGGCGGCAGGCGGACGTGTGGGCAGGCTCAGAATATGGCAAAGGGCCCAGCTTCCTGGGCCCAGAGCCGGGGATTGGTTGAGGAGGAGAACTGTCTCAGGACAGTGCACACTCTGACACAAACATACATGGGGGGGGTATTCCAGACCATAAAGTTCGGCATTTACATGACTTAAATGGAGCAGAGGAAGTTCGTAACAGACTTTTGAAGCTGGGCTGAACTGACCACTTATTAACTTTCTCCAGAAAAACACAGCACTATTAGTTTATCAAAGTGTCGTCTATAGAAAACTGAGACACAAAAGCGACTATACTTTCAGCATCCATTAAGATTCCATTAGTCCTTCACTAATGAAGATTTTTCATTGTTTACTTGGTCTCAGAATACTCTGTTGGTGATCTTGTGTCATCATAAAGAGAATTAGAGAAGATTTAAAAAGGAGAACATTAATGTTAATGGAAGACCTTGAATGGGTTTTGTGTGTATGTACTTGGCATCCTGCCTTCATACTTAGTGTGCTAAAACGTACAGTAAACAAAGTAAAAGAGGCAGCACCCCCTCTGCTCCCCCTGGCTCTCGTTTGTCTCTCAGGCCCAGACGTGAATTTCATCCACTCAGCGGGGTCACTGAATGACATCACTGTGTTTATGTGAGGGGAGGGGAGTGCGTGGGCATTGAGGCATTTGTGTTATCTAGGCCTCCTAACGTAACCCTCTCTGCTCCATTGCTCTTTGGGGTGAGACAGAAGTCAAGCCTGTTTTGAGACCTTTGCCCCTAGTTCGAGTTATGACTGGACAAGCTACCTTCACCCCTGTTACTCTGAGGAAGAGTTGTGGAGCAGGTTTTATCGCTTCATGCAGTGACTGTTCGGACCATGCTCTGGGGCTGATGTGTGTGATGTTTTTTTTTGTTTTTTTTTTAAGTATTTTATCACATTTGATTTGGGAATTGTAGCAATTAGAATTATTTTATCCTTTAGCTCAAAATAAAATAAAAAACAAATCGTCAGTTGTACACTATAGAATAATCATAGTAACAACATGTGTAGCAAGTCAAGTCAGAGCAGTTGAAGTATTCTGTCTACTAGTCATCTGCAAAGCTTTAAATAATGCCAACAATAGTGGGAATGAAGAATCTTCTATAATGCTCAGTCCTGGAGCACAGTTTAGTGAGGTGACTCCAGCTATAGCAGCCGTTTCTCTGGTTAGTACGGTGAAGAGGATAACCTGAATAGTTCACGATGGCCTCCACAAGTAGGTCTCCGCCACAGTCTCCAGTGAGTTCATCTTCATATCCCTGAGCCAGCTTTTTCCCCGGTTTGTCCAGCTGTCTTGCATCCTTGTGTTTCATCCCATTTCCCCAGCGGTCTACTCCAATGAAAAGCACACGTCTCCATGGACTAGTAAAACATGTTGTATCTTACTACAGATGTCTACGGACCTGAGCCTCACTTCAGTGATGACTTTATGATGATGATTATGATTATTGCAGCCGAACTTTCAACTTGTCATCTGTCTTCGAAGTCTAATATTCAATTTTATTAGTGATAATAAACAGAACTGTACTGGTTCTGTTGATATAAGTGTTGTTGTTACTGTAAGAAAGTCCTGATATTTTCCAACTTAAATAATTGGGACAGTTTTTCCCACTTAGCTCTTCAGAGTTCAAAAAGTGTGACATGAACACAGCATCAGCCTGATTGTTTTCTCAGCAGCATACAGTTTATTGTTTCACTTTATACATTTCTCAAACCATGCTATGAAATCTTAAAAATTATCCTCACTGACAGTTTTTCTTTTATTTTTTCCTTCATCTAAGGCCCATCTGAGGGGCAATAAGTCAGGCTCGGCATTCTCAACCCACTTCACAGGGGCATCTTAAAATCCATGCTTTCTCCATGTTTATCTGTGATCTGTCCCCATCATTAATGACTGAATAATGGATAATAGTTCCTGAATAAGATTACACAAAACAGACTGAAGAACACAAAATTTTGCTGCTGAATTTTGTTGGCTTATTTGTGGCAAATTTCAAGAAAACCTTATCTTTCATTAAGGACATTTTTCTGCCATGTTTTGTTTGTGTGTATATGAAAGTAAGGACAATATACAGATGACTTAATTACTACAAACAAACTAAACAGTTTTTATATAGGAATTGATCTAGAAGTGCTTGATTACTGTAACCATAATCACTGTAGGCATCTTTTTTTTTTTAAATCTTGTTTTTTTTCCTCTTATCTGGTCTGTCATGTATCCAGGTTGCGTCTTAGTTTTGAACAACAAAACACAAGACAAGTTGTGGCAGATCAAAAACTCCCGTAGGGACAAAGAGTTTCTGCAAATATGTACGTCACACACGTACAAGTTCCCATGACCCATTGGTCTTAAACCCATTATACAGCGGGTGGTAGTTATTTTACAGCATGCGTATTCAAAAAACTTGTCACATGATGCAGCCCTGTCTGACATTCTTCAAGTCTTCATCTGAGACCATGACACATTGGAGGTGGTAATTTGCACAATACACAATTCCTTTTCCCATATTTTTAGTGGTTTTCTGTCTTTTTTGCACTATGAGTTATGTGATGGCGATGGTGCAGAGGGACAGGCAGCCTACAAGACTGAGGGAGTCTAGACCAGACTTGGGCTTGGCTGACGGGTCAGACTGGCCTGTCTGTGGATTGGCAGCGTCTCATAAACACACTCCTCAGTCCAGATACTATTTCCATCCAGCATTTCACCACACCCTGACCTGTCACATGGGACAGTGGTGTGCCCTTGTGGCCCCTGTGCAGCCCTAAGCCAACATAAGGCCTCATCCAGACAAAACTGACCACTAACTGACCAACCAAGGCCGGACATCGAGGGAATTGTCCAGTGCCGAGACAGTTTTAGGCCAGACTATCATTACAAAGTATGTACAGTCACAGTCACCTTCAAGATGGGCCACTGTTCTCAGGTGGAAGCCTTTCGTGTAGCTGAGTCACTATAACTTCAGGAAACTGACTGTAATGGGTTAACAAGCACTTGGCTTTGTTTTTAAGTCTCCCTCTTCTTTCAGTGCTGGGAGAGTAGCGGCCCTTCAGTCTCAGCTCTGAAACGTAGTCATTGCTGGCAGCCTTGTCTCACTTTAGAGTACAAACAGTGGGCCATCAGTGTGTCATGAGGATATCGCGCCGTGGTGTCAGGTGAAGTGCACCGGTGAGAATGCGATCAGCCTTTGTGTCATCTGAAAGCCGGTTTGCTGCTGCTTTGTCACCAGCCAATAGAATCACTCTGGAGAGCAGTCATGCCTAGAGGGCAGTTACATAATCCCTTGGCACTTGAAGTATGTGTACACTGGAGCAGATAGTAGACTTGAGGATCGGCATCCACCCCTGCCATAAACTGGGCCAAAGTGGTATTTTATAAATAGCGGTAGAGCGTGGGCCGTGGGGTTGGGCTGAGCTCGGCTCCGTGATGTCACTCAAATGCTACAAGACCACTCCTTGCTTAACTTCCTGTCGAAAACAATTCCTGCTTGTCTGAGTCTGAGCCTCAGTTCACGTCACTTTCTACCTCCGCTGTCTTCTAGTAGGGTGCAGACACAGTCCTAATCTAGGATTTCACAATCAGTCCACAGGTTCTTGATGTATCCCTTGTCTGTTGTGCAGAGCAGGGCAAGGGTTGGTATGGAGAGGAACGTAAATCATGTAGCCCACACATTTCTGTGGCTAATAATGCTATGGGCAGAAGAGCATGTAACTAGTGTAGTAGTGTGCCTACACTGTTGATGAAATGCTTTAAATGAGTCATTCAAAAAAAGCTATATCTTACTCTTGATTACGATTTGTTTTTTACTGACTCACATGTAGCAGACACCTGTGGGAATAATCATGTGGCCTGTTTATTAAAACACTGTCACAGCTCTGTTTTCATGTTTGAAAGGCAAGAATCTGTTTCATGATGTAGTGTATTAGTTTGATTTGCTGTTTTTTATGACTGCTGGGATTTTAAAAATCACTTGTGTCATTGTCTTTCGTTCTCTTTATGCGGATATCTCATTTATCATGCTGTTTTTCTTTAATCTAATTCACTAAGAATTTAAAGGAACATTTGGCCTTTACAACAAGAGACGTATTATGTTCACACAAACCCAGGTAATATGTAGTTTAGATGCTCAGAGTCACACAGGCATTTACATCTTGATTAAACATTTCTGAAAAGGTTTAATATTTAGTGTATACAATATTCCTGCTTCCCATTAAAAGCTGCCACAAAACCAGTGCAACAAGTCCCAGGATGAAGCTCAGACTCCTGTTGCTAAGTTACAGATGAGTGTTTTCCTATTTTTAGTGCTGAAGACTAGGATTCTCGTTGCAAGAATATATTTTCATTTGGAATATGATAATTGTCACAAAATGAATTGTATCGTGCCATTTTGAACTACAGTAATTAGATAATAGATTAGAAAAAGCTTAATGCAGAGCTGTCCTCTGGGGTTTGAGAGTACCTCTACAATAAGATGTTCTGGAGAGGGATTTTATTAATTCATAATGACTTTTATTAAGATAGGATGCAATACACAAAGCTGTCTGCAAATTTCACAGAACTAGAAAAGCTATTTAAACATTTCCATTTTAGTTTCTCCTGGAAAATTCCGTGAGAGTTTTTTTTTTTTTTCTTTTTATTGTGATATGTATTTGGCCTTTGTGATTCATTTCTTTTGTGCTGTGTTTAGTGCCCTGCTGGAATAGTCAAATGTCTAATACAGTGAACTGTTTTGCAGGTATAGCGGTGTCTTCCCCAGCCTCAACATGGCAGTGAAGCGGCGGGAACAGGCGCTGCAGGACTACAAACGGTTGCAGTCCAAAGTGGAGAAATATGAAGAGAAAGAGAAAACCGGGCCTGTCATGGTCAAACTACATCAGGTAATGTGGGTTTAAAGCTTGCATTGATGCACGTGTTGGACCACTTGAATGCTCCCTCTATCTGCAGAGGAGCAGAGTTCATTTGCTCTTACATGTTGCGCGTATTGTGAATTGAGTGCAATAGGTGGAAAAAGACACAAATGCTGACTGGATATGAACAAAAATAGTTGAGCACATGCATACTGTACATGTGCGCTCCTTCACCCACGCAAGCAACCAGGCTCTCAAGTAGTGCCTTTTCAAAAAGGCACTGCTGCACATCTACAGGCACGTAATTGAGAATTGTAGACACACACATAGACATACACACCATGAGGCCACTACAGAAGAGCTCACATTCACAGATAGCACTGCAGTGTTGCCTATGCTGTTGCCTCTAACACATCCTCACATGGTGAGCCACCCACACACATTGAGAAAAGCACTGTCAGGGGAACAAAGCCTTGAAGAGGCCCCTACATCGCTGCCCTTTGAGTCCCTGTGCACTCAAAGAAATGATCCTGACAAAACACTAGTGTGCCATTTTGACTGACATGTGTAAAGAATACTAAGGCAGAGAGACCATACCATAATCCAGCACATTAACAATATGTTGCCGATTCAATATAGCATCTCCTCCCTTCTCTTCAATAAAAATTCTCACACATATTCATTGTGCATTCCATAACTCCATGCCTACAGTAGGCTACCCACTAATACATTCACACACAGATCAGTGGTGCTGGAGTCCACTCACAGCCAAGTCTGCCCACATTACCCACTCCTCCTCACTGTGGTCGTGATTACAGCCTTTTTTTTGCACTGCTTCTCCGTGGGAATTAGGCAAATATCTTTCTGAACAATAAAAAAAGGACAGTAATGATGGCTCAAATGTTTTAACACTGAAACAAACTAACAGCTTTTTGTTTTTCTTATAACATACAACACCTGGTATCTGTTTTTGCAGACGGCTTGTAATGTGTTGTCTCAATAACAACACGAACTGATTGAAAGAAATTCTTGTTAAATTAGAGGTGATCATGATCGCTGGTAACCTGTTCTTCTGTATTCCGCTCTCCTCGTTCCACACCCCAGGCCAGAGAGGAGCTCAGGCCGGTCAGGGAGGATTTTGAGGCCAAGAACAAGCAGCTGTTGGATGAGATGCCCAAGTTCTACCACAGCCGCATCGACTACTTCCAGCCCAGCTTTGAGGCACTCATCCGGGCACAGGTTAGTGATTCCCAGATACAATGAGGCACACGCACACCCACCCACCCCACAGTGTGCTGTTACGCCCTCTTTGTGTTGGTTAAACAGTGGATAGAGTGTCTGATGGAAGGGAGTGTATAATCTTGGCAGCCTGTCTCCCTCCACGCAGTCCTAATGTGATTAAACCCCAGTGACGGCCCACACTACTGTGTTTAGCCCAGGAAGGCCTCATCTGTCTGGCTCCTCCAACCTGAAGCTCCTGCTCCTCTTAACACAGCTGGGCATCTTTGACTTAGTGCCATGATGTCCCCCTCCCCCACTCCAGGCCTGCCTGGCCATGTCATTTCCTCTATGGGACAGTCACTGGAACACTCCTAATTAGTTAACTAGATTATCCCAGACTTAATGACAATTATAGTGTTTTATGATGTACTTTGTACTTAAAGCTGATAAATAATAAAAACCAGGCAAAACATTGCAAACAAAACATGTGCAATCACTCCAAAAATCCCAGGGCGGGTCTCTTCTTCTGGAGGTTAAGTCCTCTTTTTACAGTTTCCCTGCAAGAGCTCTTATTAAACACACTTGAGCTTTTTTTTCTTTTTTGGTACACATTATCTTTATTCATGTAGTCACACACATGAATGAGTGTGTACACATGTTTACACACACACAGAGCAACACGTGGGTGGCCGGTGGACCAGTGGACCTCATCCACAGCCTCTCTGCATGTGCTCAGTTTCATCCTCCACTCCCTTCTTCTCTCCCAGCGGCTGTTGCTGCTCAGCTCCCAGCGGCAGCAAGAAAGACACAAAAGCTGCCTTTGTTGTGAGCCTTCAGTTTTCCTACCATGAGGCCTGTCCAGTGACTGTCAGTGGGACACTCAGCATGACCTGGCAGTCCACCTGTACAGATGTTGCTGAATTGAGACATTGTGTTGTTTTAAAAAAAATGAATTTTGCATTCACTGCTGTGTGTGCATCTTAAAAAGCACTTATCCTTTTTCTCCAGTTGATTTTTTTTGTCCCTTGAAACGGCAGTCACGCAGTATTTAAAGACTTAGGTGATAGGAACGAGTCTTAAATAATTCATTGTTTTTGGAAGCTAAGAGGTCAGAAAAGTCATATTTATAGAGTCCTTCTCTATAAATATTAAACAACTGGGAATATATGTTAAAATGCCAGACAGAAGTCATGTAAATTAAAGCACTTTTTTGCCCACAGGCTCCTAGTAGAGTAGGTGGTCACAGTTGTGTGAGGCAACGTTTATTTCTCGTGGTGACCCGACTAATTGTAATAGCAGTGTGTCTTTGGTAAGGCGGGTACTCAGACACTGATCTGGTGTACATTATCATCACTGGTCATATGGACATTTCCGATGGCCCTTTCAACAAGCCACTTTTGGACAAAAAAATATCCGCTTTACCCCCACAAACAGCAGTAACCCAATACTTATTGCCCACTCATGTGGTTTAGGTGGCAAATATTGCTATAAACATACAGAGGTCTCTCAGGCTGAGCACTTAAAAAGACTTATAAGGTTGTTTAGAAACTATACTTTTTTTTCCATTTGGCTGACAATGTGAATTCTCAGGACACAACAATAAAAAAATATTTGTACATGAGACTATATTTAGTTTAATTTCCAAGTTGACTGTGCTATTATCATGGTCATTCTTACTCATTGGGCCTTCAATAAGACACAGATTCAGTCGCAGCTCAGTCAGTGATGCCCCCTTAAGAGCATGGTGTTGTATTCATGGCTGCATGAATAAATATTGAGATGTGTGTGGGTTTCAAGGGGTTGTATTTCCCAGTACTTTCATTCTCTGCCTACTCTTCTAGAGTCTTGTAATGTGATTAAAGTCTATTAATCATCAAAGCAACTCTCTAGGGAGCCTGACTCATGAACTAAGGGGAAGAAGCAGGGGTGGGAAGTGTCAAGAAAGCTTTCAGTGAACACTCTCTATCTCTTGTTCAGATTGGGAGAGAAAAGCAGGGTCAGTACCCAGCGAAGTGCTGGGTTTTGGGGCTTTGTCGGAGTTGTTTGATATCTGTGGGCTCCCTCTTCTCCTCGTGAATCACTTCTCATTAGCAGGGTTGAGGAGGTATGAGACCAGCAGCTACAGACTTGTGTAAGTAAAAGTGAGGTTAGATTTTTGAGTGGAGCTGAGTTCCGATATAAACTCAGACTGTACTTTTTTCCAGGTGTGTGGCTTGATCCCCTCCAGATCCATGAAAGGACAGACGGGACTGATTTATGCCGTTTCAAAATAGATTTAATTCTATTTGCTCCTTGCTCCGCAGGTGGTGTATTTCACAGAAATGTACAAGATCTTCAGTGAGTTAACAGACCAGATCGACCAGGCAGGGTTGACGGATGAGCAGAGGGAGAGGGAGACTGAGGCCAAGCTCAGTGAGTTGCGTGCTCTGTCCATTGTCGCTGACGACTGAGGGAGGAAAGCTGAGCATCGGGAAGGGTTCCTTTCATGCCTCTCTGAATGGATTGCACTCTTTTCAGGCTCCTCCACACAGTTCAAATGGACAGCAGTGGCCTTAACGTGATTATCAGTTTGTTTCCTTGCAGACCCCCTCTCCCATTCTTCTTGCACTACACTCCCATGTTTCATTCTCTGTACAAAGACTCTCCACAGCTCAAGAGCAGATGAAATGCCACATTAACTAAGCCATCAGCCAAGTGCAACATTATAAGCCAATACGTCTTTGTGTGTCATTTTTTGCGAGAGACTGAAACAGTTAGCCTCAAAGCTAATTAACAGGGTTACACTTCTTGTTTCAGAGCTATCTATAAGCATCTGTTTCCACAATAGAAAATGTTCCTCCTCTCTTTAGTCAAACAATTTTTTTTTTAGAATTCTAACCGGCTGAATGTTATGTAATGTACTGTAGGTTATTTCTGTATTTGGCCTTTGCTGGTTATCACTAAGCTCTGTGCCATGTTGTTTGGGGCTTTTGTTTTTAGGGTTTACCATAATCTTGGTAACATAACCTGTGCAAAATGTGCCTACAGTGTCCTGACTTTGGATGTAGTAGGAAAAGTAACTCATGTGAAGTGAGACTGTCTGTGCAACATTGTTAAAAGGTTCACCAGAAGTGAAATCAGTCCAAAATGAAGGCTGGTGCTCCATCTAGTGGATGGTTTCAAGCATGGCACAAGTGCGCCTCCTTTTATTCCCGTTGTCATCCTTTGTTCTATTGTCGGTTAAGATTTTCTCTTAAAACCTCACTTTGTTGGCCCATTTGTCAAAGTCTTGTACCTCTCCATAGTAGGATTTTGATTTTGGACCAAATCATACTGTTAGTGCTCTCCTTTGTTTTCACCTTTGTCAGATTCCGCTGCATTCGGAGAAACGCTAAACAAGATGTACGTGAGAGGGTAAGATATTAAATGTACGCTCCTCAAGAGCTTCTGTATCATGTGTCTTATCAAGAAGACTATTTATTCTTACCATTTTCATCTTGAACTTCTGGAAACAGATGCTCTTTTGAATTGTCTTTGCTCAAGTTTTCCAGTTTCATGTGAATAACTGTACTAATGAAGTTGTTTTTCTAAATACTTAATGAAGGTTTTTTTAAAGTTGTAGTTTGGGTTGATTTTTACTCTAACATTTATGTGGGTTAAATTTAGATTTAAATGTATTACCATGTTACACGACAGCTATTGTCGGCGTGCAGTAATGAAATAAATGACTTGTGAGAACAGCAACCATGTGTGTAATATGCATCGCAAGCTAAGTGCTGTTATGTCTGTTTATTACTGCTGCTTTAATGAGTTTAGTTGGTGTATCCACAACATAACTGTCAGACAGGAACATGTGAGACATTTACTTCGCAGAACTAGAAGTGTTAAAACAAAATAATCACACAACAGATACCAGTTACTAATCTTTATTTCTGTTCATTTCATCGATACTGGAGTTAGTCTGTAGTGTTCTCACAATAAACCAGTACAAGCTGTATTTACAATATAGCTATTTTTCACATCATTGTTTAAAAAACTTTAACTTCAGCTGAAGGATTATTTCCATGTTGGTTCATGAAACCATTTAGAAGCATTAGGAAAAATCATGACCATCGAGCTAAAAACAAGAACATTTCTGAACAGTTAAGGCCACCATCAGTAAAATACCTAGAGTTAATGCAAATACTATGAGAAACAACTGTCATGTATCCCTTTTAAAAGTCTTTGCTTCAGAAAGAAAGTTGTTTCCTATCTTAGGTGAGTCTTACCTCTAACACACCGACCAGTAAAAACTCACCACATTTCTGAATTAGTGACAAAGACATCAGTGTGACAAAAAAACCCAAAAGCGCTGCCTTCCTAAACAGGGTTTTGGTCCCATTCAGTGTCTTTTTTTTTTATTTTATTTTTTAAATGAAAAGCGTTAAAACATGTTGTGTGCATAACAACAAGTCGACTAAAACTTCTTTGAAGCAAAATACCAATATACCAAAATATATCCAATTGTATGTTTTGGATTAGGCACAGTTGGACGTATGTGTTTTAGAACTTTCTTCACCCAGGTCCTATTTGTTTTTTCCTTTGTTTGGACCTCAGTTATAACTCTGGAGTGGAGTCTTTTAAATGGCCGTCTTACTGTACATATTTGAGATCTGTTCCTGAAAAACTCTGCGGATATCAGCACGTCTACTTTTCAGGGTTGGCGTGAGAAGACCATTGGCGATGCTGAACATCTCAGAATGCAAGTAAATATCTTTCACCTGAAAGGAGGCAGGGTAGAGGTAAGAGTGAGAATATGGCACAGGTTTAAAAAAAGTTAACCCTCAAAGACCTAAAACAGCCACTGGGGACCAGAGGAGTTCTGATTGAAAATGTTTAATAACTTTTTAACCATTAATCCTATCAATACACTTAAATGATTAAGGTAAAATACAGTTTCTCAGCTTTTCACTGGTATCTAATATGACCCACTTGGATGTTTAGAGGCTACGTAGTGAACATCGAAGCACCATCGTCTTATGCAACATAAAACCCATGTAGTTCAACAAATAACAGTGGCTGTAGATGCTTGTTTTTTATGTTCAGTAAATACGTTTTTCTGAATAGGTTGCTTTTTGTTAGTTTTCTCTAATTTGAAATAATAACCTTTGAATTTACTCATGAACAGCTACATAGTCTGTAAATGAAATGGTAAAAAAAAAATAGCCAATTTTGACTGAAAACTAAAATGCAGAGGGTTCTATTCTAACAAAGGGGGATAAATCACTTAGAAAAGATTAAATGTAGATAAAAATTCATTTACAAGTCACCACAAGAATAGTTCTAGGTCTTTAAGGGTCAAGTAATGCAAATTTGTAGGTGTGTACTTAAAGACATTCCTCATTTGAATTAATATTGGAAGTTCAAGTTCAATGAAATGAATCATAGAAACATTACTCACTTGCTCAAAGGACTTTAGCCCTGCTTCTTTGCCAACAGATTTCATGTCTTCTAACACTGCGATCTTTAAATCCTGTTAGAAGATGAACACCCTCCTTTCATCTTATATGTATGCATATTAATACAATGTAATAAAGCTTTAAAATAAGGGGATGTGACATACAGGGTTCTGGCACAGCTCCTCGTAAGATCCCACAAATCCTCGTTCTTTAGCCCAGTCGACAAACACCTCAGGGTCAGGCACGACTATGCCTATAAGATATGACTGATGATGGGGGAAAAATGAGGAAAATCAAATAAGTAACGTGTACCAGGGTGTTTTTATGGATGTAAACCACAGATAATGCTGCATATGCGTCTTACCTGTAAACTATCTCCATGCACAAACACCTGCAGTACGGGAACGCAACGCATGTAGACGTTTTCTATTTTCTCCGGAGCGATGTATTCTCCCTGGGACAACTTAAAGATGTGCTTCTTCCTGTCAATGATGCGTAGTGTCCCGTTCTAGCAGAAGACATAATATAAACACATATTTGCTCATTTCCAGGGATGAAAAGGAGAGATTTGTCACTTCTAGACAGAATAGTGTGATAGTTGTCAGCTCACTGGAAGCCACTGGCCCACGTCTCCACTGTGCAGCCACCCGTCGCTGTCCAAAGCCTCCGCCGTCCTCTCCGGGTCCCTCAGGTAACCCCTGAACACACTGGGGCCTCGGATGCAGATCTTAAAAAAAAAAAAAAAATCAAAATAAATTCAAATAAAACCATGAGGTTCATCAACAAGCAACTAATACATACGAAATGAAACATCTCTCAGGGTTTCTGCAAGTTTCAACAAGTTAAATAAATAAGACATTTTTAAGACCTTTATGAAAGTTTAAGATCTATTTGTGTTGTTGGTGCAGAATGGGTCATGCTGCTCCTGATGCAAATACAGAGTAATATTGTTTGATGGCAGGTGTTTGCTGGTGGCTTTTTACAGCCGCTTCATGTTTTCTAACCGCCAATGTGACTAATGCCTAAGTTAATTTGATAATATTTTTTGCACAACGTGTAGCAAACTTCAGCCAAAGCTAAATGCTATTCTTGTGCTAGATCATAGAGTTTGCCATTCACAATCAATTACATTTATTTTTAACTGTTGTTATGGCCAATTTTCTCTGTGTAGGTTGTCTCTGGTGTCATCTGTTGCTTTTAAACAATCCGTCTTGACTTAACATTAACAGAAACAACAATATTTCTTCCAGAAGTCCTCTAATTCTATGAATGTGAGGAGATGCCATGTTAGCCATCACACCACATCATGACAGTAGCTGGGTCTGATCCCACTGCAATAGTGGTTAATTCCATGGTTGGTCTCATTTTGGTCTAGGTTAGTTATTTTTTTTCTCCTCAAAACACATTTGAAACAGAGGCTTCAGTTAATTCATCTTTACAAAATGAACATTAACAGTAACACTTTAAGACAGGGGTGTCAAACTCATTTTAGCTCAGGGGCCACATACAGCCCAATTTGATCTCAGACCAGGAAAATAATTTATATTATAAAAGCCAAGCGGCCTCTGTGTGCGTGTCTTGGAAATCACACAAAATCCAGAAAAAGCTGACTGCTGCTGTTTGGCATACTTATGTATTTTTGGTCAAGGAAGAGACTAGC
>JAPTYQ010000030.1:22310495-22373241 GCA_029814465.1 Ostorhinchus cyanosoma | reverse complement strand
CCACACTTTTCTGAATATATGAGAGTACAGTATATCCAAAAATGAAAGTGATATAATTTTTATTTTAGTTTTAAAAGACATTAATTCATAGTAACGGAGTGAGAATCTAAAAAAGTAACAGAGTGAGGTGTGTGTTCAGTGAATAATAAAAGATTTGATTAAGATACTGATCAAATTATCAGTCTTTGGCCACATATGTTTCATTACTATATTTAATACACACCTTTGTGCTGTTTTGTAAAATAATTAACATTAAATATCATTATAGTATTTGATTATTATGAAATATAAGAGTAGACAGGCAGATGTTCTGAACATATTTATTTACATATTGCTATTTACATTCTGAATTTATGCTTTATGCATTCATTTACAATCTTTACTGCATTCTCATATATTTCTTATATATCCAGTTGTAATTCAGGTATAAATTAAATAAACAGTTTTAGAAACTACAGATATATGTCTTTTATGATGAGTAACCAGAAATATTGTTTTAGAGTAAAAAGAAAGTGACCCTGATGTGCATTTTCACTTGGCCAGGCCCATATACATACTAGTATCTTAGAATATATAAGATATAACAGTGAGTATGTTCACGCTATTATTCCAGATATTAGAATCTGAATTGCAGTCGTCATATAAACAGCATGTTCCGATTACTATGAATAAACCCTCTGTAAATGGAGCATTTTTTTATTAAAGCAGCTATATGTAGTATCTCCACTTTATTGATACAAATGTTTAAAATGACCTTAAAGTATCATTAGAGTGTTTTGAGTAAAGAGTTCTGAAGTTGTGCCAAAGATGCCAATATATTGGATTGAAGATACAGAATGTATTTACACTGATGGATTTATGAGATGAGAACCGCTAACAAACAACTTTTAGAGTCAAAGAAAGTGACCAAGTGATAAAGTTAGAAGCCCTGTTGTTGTTTTCACTACTGGACGCAGTTCTAAATGAATGGAATGGAGTTTGATGTTGAAAAGGCAGTGTTTCCTCTACACAGGTGAGATGAAGGTAAAAAGTTATTATGTGACATATTTAGCTTTGCTAAGTTCACTGTTGATCCAATTTCAGACTAAACTGTGACAGCTCTGACCTTGTTTGGATGATTCTAAACAGATCTTTACACAAACTGCACCAAAAATGGAGGTGGTTTGTGGTTTTACGGTGACCTGTTTTCTGTCTAAACAAACAGAGCTAAGCTAACAGAGCTATAATGTAAACTATCAGCTGATGCAGCAGGTGTTATTTTGACAAATTGTTAAAATCACTGGCAGTGAGTTTTAGTTTAAAGATGAAGACTTGATGATACCATAATACAGATGTATGTAACAATGATCTTTATACTTTATTTATACAGTGTTCTAATTTGGAATATCAATATTACGTATAAATCCTTTAAGACATGCAGGACTCTTTTGAATCCTGGTATACATGGGTACATGCAAACAGGAATATTAGCAGGACATTCATTTTCATTGGGCGTGTAAATATCTTTTATCTTTTTCAGAATAAGTGCTAAAAGTGGTATTTTTTTGTATGAAAATGTGTTCGATGACAGGTGTACCAAACCGGGTTTCATTTAGATGTCAATACAGCCACTTAAATCTTTCCTCTGATGATACAATTAAAGGAAGTGGTTTGTTGTCACTCATCACCTGCGATCCTCAGGCCCCTCTGGAACATATCGTAGGCAGTTCTGGTGTCCTGGTAGTAAAACTCCAGCAGCGAATCATCCTCAAGGAGAGCCGATCGTCTGCAGCTGGACTCTCCCTACAATAAACCCAGTTCACAGATGATGAATGATGAACACCAGCGAGTCAAAGCAGTGCCATGACGACGGGGGCTTACTCACATTGACCGCCACAGACTGGGCTTGAAGATCACAAGGAGGACGCATGGGTCGAGGACGGGTCACCAGATAGTAGGCGGTGAGAGAAGCTAGGGCTCCTAAGCCGAGCAGAGAGGAGGGCGAGAGGGAGAAGGAGGACAAGGAGAAGCTGGACAGAGGCAGCGACGGCAGGAGACTCCTCAAATCCTCTGATTCAGGCGCTTTGAGTCCAACACTGGAGCGAAGTGACCGTAACCACTCCTGAAAATGCATAGCTCTGAGAGAAGGAGGAGAGAGAAAAAGAAGGATGTAGTGAAACTCTAGAAAATTATATGGTCACAAGCATTTTAAGACAGTAAACACAGAGCAGAATGGGACACTTTTCTTTTTTTTTACAAAAATAAATCCATTTTTCTAACAATAACATCCCTTTTGTCCTTGTTTTTCTTCTGTTTATTCTGATACATTCGGTGTGATAGAAGTCATTTACTACTTTTTCTTTTTTTTTTCTAATTCGTGCTTACTTTTGTGTCATGCAAATTAGTATCATTAGTGTTGAAATGACTCACAGATTTGAGTCCATCTGCATTTATTTGAAAATTAGTGGAATGAAATAGGCCTATTTTATTGGTTAATATCACTCTTTTTGTGCTTCATTAGTCAGTAAAAAGTTAAAACATGATACACAAAGACTACTGTCATTACCAGTATTGTATTTATGATATTCATATGATTGTAAATATTACATATTTAATCAGAAGAAAATTTCAATTGAAACATCCTTATATTTTTGAACAATCGTCTATGCGTTCAGTTTTTCTTCACAATCCACTTATTAAACAGGTTGTGTGGTGAGCAGGATGTGGGTCATGCGCATGCTTTTTACTTGTGCACAAAATTATCCCAAAATTGGAATAATAACAGTGAAGAATTTGGTAAAATATTGGAATACAAACTACCAAAGACATGTTCTGTGCAATATTTGGGTCATTGAACAGGAAAAGACGTACCCAGTAAGGATAAATATTTGATTAAAATCCTCTTGGTAGCGTCTAAAAAAGCCATCACACTAAAATGGTGTAAAGAAGAACTTTAAGAAATTCACAACATAGAGAGACTTACTTATATCATAAGACTACAGCCAGCAACATGTGAAGATCTTTGGGGGAAAAAAAGGACGATATACGAGAAGATAACTGACATCATGTTCTGTCTTGTAATATCTCAAAAATGAAACATAAAAATAGAAGTTAAAAAAAAAAAAGAAAAAGCGAATATTAGTCACACATCAAAAGCTATTTCAGTATCGACTTATATAACAGAAGGAGTTAGGGTTAGATATAACCAGAAGGAACTGTGTGTGTGTATGTGTGATGTACTTTAGAGTTTAGTATTTATCTATTTTGTATTCATTTTAAAACTTTTATCTCTTGTATTTTTGAACCAAGGATTGCATCCAATTTCACTGCCCTTGTGCAATGACAAAAAAACATTGCATTCTACCCTTAAAGTAAAGAAAACCCATAGAAAAATGTGATAACCTTTGTCCGTCTCTTGCCATATAGATTAATTCTACTGGAGTGTAAACCGGCAGAGGCCCCTCCTCAAGTAAACTGGATAAGAGAAGTGATGAAACACTTCAGATTTAGAAAAGGTCAGGTGGTCATTAAATGGGCTGGAAGATGAGTTTTATAACACATGGTTGTATTTTATAAAATATGTCAACCAGGTTAGAAACTAAAATTCAATATGTATATGGTAACCTATGTACTATATATTCACATAAGATTTGAAAACACAGATGTTAGAAAACCCCCCCATACAACTGATCTACACTTTACATTTAACGGTATACTTTATTTTATTTATTTACTCTACAACTGTCGATCCTCTAATCGTATCAATACATTTATAATTCAGGTAAAATGCAGCTTCTTAGGTTTTCAGCAGCACCACGTTTTTGGTTGTTGTTTTTTTTTATATTTAGAGACTCTGTAGTGAACATGGAAACACCATCATCTATGTATTCATAAATAAAACAGCAGCAATCATCCATGGAGTTTGACAAATTGCAGGGCCTGTAGAGGCTTGGGTTTTTTTTTTTTACTTTCAGTAAATGACATGCTCTACAGGAAAAGCCGTTCTTTCTTGAGTTGTTCCTGTTTTTATATAAAAACCTTTGCGTTAACTTGGTTTTATGATCCTTTAGATAAAGAAATACCTGCAAAATAAGAAAATAATCGGTGATAAATTATTCACAAAGGTTAAGTAAAGAGAGAAATTCAGTTGCAAAGCATCACAAGAATAGATCTAGGTCTTAAAGGGTCCATTAAAAAAAAACAAAAAAAAAAACTTGCACTCTAAAGTTATCATGTACACACTGTATTTCATATTGCAAAAAAAAAAAGCACATTTAAAATGGATTAGTCAAATATATTTTTACACAACAGGCATCTTCCCTTCAACTCAGTTCAGTTAAGCTACAATCCATCTTGAAATAAGAATGCAACAAAACCAAAAGAAACTGTAAAACAAAAGCATTGTTCTGCTTCTGACACTGTAAAACACCAACGTCAGAGTCCGGTTAAGAGCCTGAACCACAGTGGGCCACAGACTTGGCAGCGCCCAGCAAGTGGAGAGGAGAAGAAAAGGGCTGAGCTGTATAGGAGGGTTCCAGGGGGAGTGGAGACACACCAGGAAGTAATAATGATTGGCTTAACAGAAACAGGCAAAGGGGTTACTGTGAGTCATGTTGTGCCATCCTTTATCCAACAGGGAAAGAGCGTTGGGGTGCTGTAGTAGTGGGAGGTTGATGGTGAGATAGGGTGGGGGAAAGTCTGCAAGTCCAACCCCCCTTGTTCCCTGCCAGAGACTTTATTGTTCATACTCAAAAAAAAAAATGAATGAAAGAGGAAGAAACAGGGAGGGGGGAGCAAATGGCGAATGATCCACAACCTCAAAGCCAACTCTGACAGCGTTCACTCAAAAAAAAAAAAGAAAAAACTCAGAGCGCACACTTCAACCTCCTGCAACAAACCACTACATCTTCCACCAGGCAAGGAATTCACTTAATAAATCTCTCTTTTCCCACATCCATTCCTCTCCCTGAACACCCCTCAACCTCTCACCCACTTTCTCCCCCCATCACCCAATAGGAGAGAGAATAAAGAGTGATATCATCCCCCTCCTTCCTCTTTAACCAGGCCAGTCCAGTCCAGCACTGCTTCCCTTCATGGGCAAAAATGATGCCACGCTGTTCCTCAGGGGATTTATTATCTACTTCAAGCATCAATTTATGAGAACCGAAGCACTGTGTTTACACCTGCTGTAGTAACAGAGCAGCTGGTAACATCCTTACAGTCACTTCAATGGATAAATGAATGGAATATAATGCACTTTTTTTTTTTAAATGTATCACATCAAAAACTAGATAGAAACAAAGCCCTGCAGTCCTAAAGTTCATTTTAACCCTTTTAAGTCGACCATTAGAAAAGGTTGTCTGGGTGCCTTCATGTTTCTCTGCAATAAAAGTGTCAGAAAATGTATTTTTTGCCAATTCTTTTGCACTTTTGTTTTTGGGAAGAACTTAACTTTCAATATCGAGCTATTTAATTATCATACAGACTTGACATTAGCATTTTTTTTTTTATTAATTCATTATTTATTTTTAAATCAGAAACAACTGTAAATGTCTATAAAAAACTGTTTGAGTTTCCAAAAATAAACTTTCAACTGTTTTGCATCTGCTCAAACATGCTTTTTGGGTTTGAACATTCAGTATCCATGTTATAGATTCATATTTTTTGTTATTTCCAGGCGTTTTTGTTTTTTTTTAGCCAGTGTGGAAGTCTCTGAAACAGTTCCACATTACTGCCATAAAGTGTTACACAGTGTCAGAAAGCTCAGGATCTCAGCTTTCTGATGCCATTTGAATTTTGTGGATAGAGCAAACAGTTCAGGAGTAACAGTCATTTTTTGCTATAAAGTGCAAAATGCGGCACCAGAGAGACTGTCATTGGTAAAGGGTTGAATATAAAAAAGAAATCCTGGCTCTAGTATTATTTAATGTGTTCATCCATGGCCGAGGCCCAACCCCTCCACCAAGTTGCATGAAAATTGCTGCAGCAGTTGTTTTGAGAGCCTATAAACAAACTAACACACGGTAATGAAAACAAAACCTCCTTGCTGGAGGTAAAAATGACAGCTCACTGTGAAGAGAACTTCCTGTATGCCCTTCTTTGTCTCCACTGCTCCCTCCGCTCTCTCTCCTATTTATAATGGCCATTATCATGGGTAGACAGGGACCATTGTGTTCCCAGCTTTTACTCCCTGGAAGAACAAAGAGAGGCAAAAGAAATGGTAGGCACATGCAAAAAAAAAAGAAAAGAAAAGAAAAAAGAACACACATTAATGCACCTTCAGAGCCTGAGCTCATTTCTTCTGGGTTTGAAAAACCTCATGGCTTGACTGCATCCACACGACAAAGACCTGTTTGTGAGTGATCACACAAAGTCACGTCGAGTGAGGTTTGAGCAGAAACCGCAGATTAAATATATGCTTCAATGCAAATTATGTTTGATCCAACAAACAAAATCACAGTAATACAAAAATACACTGATGCCCAACTGTGAAACCTTTTAGAAATATGGTAAAGTGTCAGGGCGCAGTTTCACAGGAGACGGCAGGCATGTAGCAGAAACCCTGAGGCAGAAAACATGTCTGTACACATTTACTACTGCTGACAGGCAGAGGCCGAGCCGATAGCACGGCAGTTATTTAGAGCGCCAATGTATCACAAAATAAAAAAGGGAGATGGAAACAATAACAGAAACTGGTTTTGAAACTCACCTGGTATGCAACATGAGCACTAATTTAGGTCAATCATTCAAACAGTCAGTGCTGTCTGATGCAAATTATTTAGGTGTTAAGTAACACATAAATCAGTAATTGGGTTAATAAAAACAAGTCACGGTTGACATGGGCTAAGATTTTTTGTCCAATAAAATAGCCTCCAGCATTTTCACAAACCTGTTGAGGATTGAGTTGTTTGGAAAATGGATGAATGAATGAAAGAATGAATAAAAAGTTTGTTATTTCTGAAAGCTCAACCACATATCATAACAATTTCACCAAAGAGCATGGAAGCAAAAACGGGAAACTCAGGGGTTTCCAGTCCAACTTGGCAGACATGTACCTGATGTTACTACAGAAGAAAAAAAAAAAGCTTTCGCTTTTCATGAATATATGTAATTTGATGGTAGAAGATGAAACTGTGGTGGTGCTGCTATTAGTCCAAATGAAGGAACTGTAACTCTGTTACAGCACATTTGCAGTTGAAAGATATAAAGGTTTTGATTCTTTTCAATGTAAGTTCTTTGAAATCAGAAGAACATTAGGGCACGTACCATCTGCTCTGGTACTTCAGTTCTATAAAGTAAAAAAATAAATAAGACAGAGCCAGGACTTTAAAATGAGCATATTCAGAAAATAATGACAACATTATGGTAAAATAGTACATTATTTTATCAACTGTTCCTTTTCAACAGAACAGAAAACAAACACCTTTTAGGATTCTCTTATGTTCTCTTATCCTTCAGTTTCATGTCTTTTATTTGTTTCTTAACACAGTCAGAACCCATATCCTTTGATAAAATTATCCCAATATAAACAAGCAAAACTAACATTCCTCTAGAGAATAGATGCATGAAGAGCATGGGGAGACTGAGTACAGTAGCCTACAGAGCTCTGTGGTGATGGGAGCGATGCTGGGGAATGCATCCCCCCGTGACCCAGAAAACTACAGGAGGTGGGACGTGGAAGGGGGAGGAGGAGGAGGAGGTTTTTTGGGGGGAGAGACAGCATTCTCTGCCCACACCAGTAACCAGCGGCACCAGCAATGAACTCCAAGCACTTCCCATGTGCCCCGAGAAGCGAGTGGTCCGAGGAGAGATGGGGAGAGTTAAAGGGGGACACGTGAGGCCGACCGGGCAGCAGGGAGAACGAGCAAAAGTGAAAGAATGAAACACACGGGTGTTTTCCGGCTGTGATTCCCAAATGAAGCGTAAAGAACACAGACACACACTTGGTCACAAAGGGGTTTTTCTTGTGGAGAGGAAGAAAAGAAGAAAAAGAACGAGCCTCCTGCACAACCTTCACATCACCTTCGAGGCATCAAGTCTCAAATTCATCCGAAACCAACCAGGAATTGCACTGACAAAGCAACATTTGTGCATTTCACTCCAGTTTTCAGTTTCATTTAATAAGCATTAGGTTCAGACATCACTGTGAGAGAGCAAACCTTCCACATTTAGCTTTTCTAGCACCTCACCTCAATAGGACACTAGAGAATGACAATGTTTTGGTGATGAGGCTGGGCAATATTAGCAAAACTTTGACACAAAATCCAATATTTTAATTTAAGATTGTGTGTGCATGACTTAAAATTAATAAAAAAAAAAAAATCAACAGTAACTTTCTGTTCTAAAATAACATAGCATAGATGTGCAATATTAAAAACAATAACAGGTTGTATTTTTGCCAAGCACATAAGGAAGAATGGATCTCAATTGTGTGATTTAGAGATTTTCTACATCTTTCAAAAAATGGAAATTTAATCAGATTAATATTTCCATGTCCTCTAAGGTAGATCCTCCATCTCTGTGCAACAAGGAATACAAACATGATCTACTGCACCCGACACTGTAACTGTCAAAGTCTTGGATGCGAGATGCATGGCATTTGGCCAACTGGACAACTTCTAACATGTTGCATGCTCCAAGATATGTAGACATGCCAGGAGAAAAAAAAACACACAAACAGAAAGATAGAAAAGAAAACACTAAGACAGAATAGAAAGAAAAAAATATCACACACATAGCAAAACCATGATGAGCATATGGTGTTTCAGGCACAAGAATGCAAGAAACGTGATGTTTAGTGCTGGTTTTCCAACCATAGTAATTATCTCCAGCACGGATGAGGGACCAAATACCATAGTGCTGAGCTTAACTTTAACTCCACTTAAGTGCACCCAAAATATACGAGCGTACAGTACAAATAAAGCATGAATAAAAAACATCTAGATTCCAACCTGAGATTTCCAGCGTAAATATTTAGTGTGTACATACTACCTGATCACCGAGTCCCTAAACATAGAATTACGAACGTCTTGAAAAAATATGTGAGAAAGTATTAGAATGTGTTAAGAATCTTATTAATGAAACCAAAAATATCTGACTGACTGATGCACAGAAATCTAGAAGCAAAACCTCATCTTCTTACAAGAGTCTATTATTATGGCTTCTGTCCAGAGTAGAGTCAGAACAATAAAGGTCTGAACAGAGGCTCTATTCATAGATAATATACCTTCTCATTCTGATGCTTGTGTATTATGTAGACAGGATCTATTCAAGTACAATGTTCATCCATCTGAAAACCTCTCCTTCCAAACGTTATCCTCCGTGTCAAAGCTTCAGACCATTAACCTTTAACACTGTCCTTCTAACAGCATCACAGATCTCATCCTTTCTAAATTCTTAAAATAATGAATGAAACATTACTAAAAGAAAATCTGACAGAAACACACTTTACCCCAAATAAAACACGTTTCTGAGGTAAGGCATCTCTTAGAAACGGACTGAAATATCCCACATTCTTCCATTTTAAATACCTACAGCAGGTCTTATTTTACAATGAAAGGATCAAAAAGCAAAGGTTTATGAGCCAAACCCCAAGACTAATCCGCACTCCGTCTGCTTCATTTATAGGTAAATCTGAGCAAAGTGAGAAGCAAAAGGAGCTTTGATTCATACAATAAAAACTGTTTGCACATTCCTCCACAACAAACTGTGATAACAAATTGACTACATTGGATCAAAAGGAGGGAAAATAACAACATTCTTTACATCGCCTTTGCAGGAAACATCATAAAAAACACTTGTGACTTAGAAAATGTACTTAATTCAGAGACATGGATGCCAAGTGTGGACCTGACTAAAGAGACAGAGTGTCCTCTCCATCCTGGTTCAGATGCATCAGCAGGATGAGGTGACTCCATCAGGACTCTGCAGCTTGTATAACACCTGGTTCATTCAGGGTCACATTGGCTTGGTGGTACTATAATGGCTGTCTTTCCTCAGTTTAACTGTTCAGACTGGTGTGACAAACCCATTAAAACACAGACAGGCTGTTGTAAATTTGTGAATGTGTGTGTTACACTTTGCACTGAGCAGGAAATGCAAAGTTGGGATAGGGGGGAAAAAAAAAAAAAAAAAAAGGAAACACCCACTTAAGTTTGTTTTGGAGACAGATCTAAGCTTATTAAATACTGCTAATTCATGTCTTGTGTTGTTAATAGTGTTAAATAAATGACTTCTATTGGGTTTGGACTTCTTTAAAGCACAGTGACTAAGTGGAAGCCCCATCCTCCAGACCCTCTCAGGTATGCGCCATGCATGCACCACGGGGCGGATGAACCGGAGCAGCGGCTGCTCAGATGGTTCCAAACACATCCTGGATCCGGACCCACATTGTTTTCATGGCTGCTTTTTCCACATTCAGCGCAAAGTTTATTCAGCCACAAGACGAAACAGTGCAACTCCAGACACAGATGCGTTGAACAGCCGCAGTCTCCACCAAACTCCAAACTCTGAGCTCAAAGCGGACTGGAGTTAAACTTTACTCAGATGGAGAACACAGAGTAAACCTTGTCTATTTTGGCATCGAGTTGGAAGAAGCCGAACACAAACATAAATGGAAAAAGATCTTACCTGGATAACGCGCAGGGCCCAACTTTTCTTCAAGCTGCGCTCCCAAGTTAGTTTTGCAGATCCATCGAAGTTCGAGAGCAGCCGACAAGTACAACACAGTGAAAGTGTGTGTTTCCGGTCAGAACCTTCACAATAAAAGCCATTTGACCCATTTATTCGCAAATAAAACACAATTTTTACGTAAAGACGAAGATGAGTTCAACCAAAAACAATATTTCTACTGCACCAAAGTAAAAGCCCTAAATTTTTTCTTAAATCTTACGAAGCAAATTAATTATTAATGTTTTTCCTGAGTAACATAGCAATGGAACTGGACACACTTTGGTCTCATACTTCTGTTTTCCTTTAGAATTATCTTTTTTTTCTCCATTTATTGTTAGTCTTGCATTTATTTTCATTCTTAAATGTTGTTGTAATATTAGGCTGTTATTAATACGCGCTCAGTTTCTTTTCATTTCACAAAAACAGTCGCAGTCATCCATTTTTATTTTGGAATCAAAACTCAACTTCCTGCTGTTCTTTCTGCGTCTTCACCGTAGGGCTTGTGACTCTGACGTCAAATCTTAATTATTCGCATAAATTTTTGAGACCCAGCAAAACATTTGTCATGCATTTTTATACAGAGTGTAAGAAAAATGGAGTTCACATAAACCAAAAGTGGCAAAACTTGTTGCCGTCTGTTTATTAAATTGTTGGATTCAACTGCAGTGACATCAATGAACTCACTGAACTTTCCTACAGTAGATTTATTTTTCAGTTCTACCATTAAAAACACTCAACACCATAGGAGGCAAGGTTTAATTATCATAGATATTTGTAATAACTGATCAAGTGGAAAATATTTACATCTGAAAATATTAATACTTCTAAGTGGAAGTAAAACTGATGACTGTATGACATATTTTCCGTTCAGAAGTCATCCCAGCTTGTGCAAAGTTCCACTGAGTCCTCTGGATAATGGCTGCATGACGTGTTATCCAAAGGAAGTTTGACCTGAAACATGTTAAAAAAAACAAGAAAATAAATAAGTGTCTTATTAAGTACTGAAAAAAGATATACTTTTCTGAACAGACCTAAAACTAATTTTTCCAGTCTAATCCAACTTTATTTGTAAAGCACTTTAAAACAACCACATTGGACCAAAGTGTTGTACAGGAAAAATAAATAAAAACCAAAATAACAGACTAAAATACAAGAATAAATTGAAAGACATAGAACAACTGTACAAAAAACAAACAAAAAAAACAGTGCTGTAGAGAAGAATAAATAAAACCGAAATAAAAAAGAATAAAATGCAAGAATAGATTAAAAATATAAAAGGCTCTAAACATAAAAGACCTCGAGAATTTCGTGCTTTTCCAGAAAAACCTTAAGTTGTGTGAAAACTATTTTCTTGAGAATTAAAAAAAAAACAAACAAAAACTACTTACTTTGGGAATGATTGGTGGGTTTAACGTGCCCCTGCAAAGTCCGTCCCAGTTGAAACCTTCAAACCACCTAAATAAATTTAAAGTACCACATCCTATAAAACCTTGTTTCCACACACATACCTCGCTACTTTCTTTCAGTGTGATAAATCTGTTTCTTACTTGTGCTTCTGGATGTCCTTGGCCCCGTTTCTTTGACAGCCCAGTCTCTCTGAGGGGTTGTTCCTTTTTGACGGAAAAGGAAATAATAAATAAATAACATTTCAAGGGTGGTGTTACATATTCCTGCTGCAAATGTCATGTTCAATATTGCTGCATTCTCTCTTAATTTGCTCCTGTCTGAATGTGTTAGAGGAGAAATATAACCGTATTAATGTTTCTATTGTCGGAAAAAATAAAATAACCGTACCTGCACAATTTCTTTATAAGACTTGAAGCACTTTTGCTGATGGTTTTTGGAAAGTCAATCTGATCAATGCCACGGATGGTTGCAGTCAGAATCTTCAATGGTTCAGGACCACAGAATGGGAGACTGCAGACAGAAAAATGAGCAAATCACTAGGATGTTGTAATGGAAATGGGTTTAAAATGTGAGCTTGTAAAAAATGTAGACATACCTACCGGTCAGAAGCTCAAACACAAAAATACCCAGTGACCATAAATCTGCAGATATAGTGTGTCCTTGGTTTAAGATGAGTTCAGGGGCCATGTAGCCTAGAGTGCCACAAAATGTCCAGGTTTTCTTACCCACCTCAAGCTTCTTAAGACAACCCGAGCCAATCTACAAAAGGCAGACACCACATCATTTACAGGTTAAAGATTCCCAAATAAAAAAAAAACAAAGGTATGGAAAATACATTGACTTGTATATCTTTGAACTCAACATACTGCATGTTTAATCTGATTCATTTCATTTGTAAATGTAATTCTATTCTTGACATTCAGGCTGCATCAAATTCTGGAAAAAGTTGGGACAGGGATTATTTATACCTAGGAATGAGTTAAACTATGTAAATAATAATGTGATTAGAGATAGGTGATGTTAACAGGTGATTATATGCTCATGATTTGGTCCAGAAGCCCCATCCAGACCCGTACTCTGTAAATATGTAAGAAATCTATCAGAATGTATGTAATAGGAAGTAATCTGCATATTGCTTCTGTCACTACAGTCAGAACAGAAGAATCTGAAAATATTTCAATGTGTGAAGGACAAGATTGTAAGTCCAAGTCAAACACCGTGACCTCTGATCCTTCAGATGACACCGCATCATCTACACATGGACTGAGGATGACTGTGATAAACCTTTCCCCGTGTAAGATGGATGTTACAGCCATGAATGACACAAAAATCTTTACTGTGTTCTAAATTATTGTCTTTTCTGGGCTCTGAGGCATTGGAAAATTACCATAACTCAGTGGAAACATGTAGTGTGGTCAAATTCATTTGTATTCCAGACATTTTTTGGAAGAAATGGATGTTGTGTGCCTCAGACTGAAAATAAGAATGACCATCCCAACTGTCCAGGAATCATGGTCTGGGGTTGTGTCAGTGCCCCGTGGCAAAGGTCATTTGCAGCTCTGTGATGCACCATTAATGCATTTGTACACTGACATTTTGGAGTAATACATATCGCCTTCCAGACAAAAACTTTTCCAGGGACATGCATATTTCAAACAAAAAATGCAAACCACACTCTTCACACATTACAAAAGCCTGGCTGAGGAAGAGGAGGGTGCTGTTACTCAACCCTGGCCTAAAGCGCCTGCGGTCCCAGCTCATCCCTAATGGAAAATATGTGGCACATCTTGAAATGTAAAATCCAAGAACAAAGATGCACTGTTACACTTCAGCTGGTCTGTCAAAACACTTTGTTTTTACAGGTGATATATAAATAAAGTTATTACACTGGTTAAAAAAGATTTCATCATCAGGAAAAAAAATAACTGATTTTATCTAAAATATTTCAAATTGGAAATCAGAAACTCCTCAGCCTGTCATGATTTTAGTTATACATGAGACTATATATGTCCATTAGCAGTGTGTCACATTTGCATTGTAGTTTTAGAAATTCTATGTGATCCAAATTCAGATCATTTCGACACCTGAAAGAAAAATTTGGCACGGTCCAAAGTGATGGATTTTTCTTTAGAGAACTCATTGGTAATCTCTTATTTCTCTACTTTCTCTTATTTAAACTCAGCTCTCTTAAATTGTTTTACCCAAATGATACAAAATTTTCTGATCAAACACAGACATTATGATCAACTAATTGTGGACATGATAACAGTGTATGAACATACAGTACGCAGAATGTCAATCAAAATCTATTTCCTCCACTCACATCTAAATTTTTTCATCCAGTTTGAGTGATGAACAGGTAAATTATTTCATCCTGATATTTCTGAAATGGAAAGCACGTTTCAATTCAACAGCTGATTCCTACAGTAGGAAAAACCGTCACAACCCACATGCACAAGTGACAGTGTCTGAAACATTTCCGAACAATCTGATGTTCTGTGCCACTTAGATTAACTCTTCACTGGACTTAATGTTCATCATCTACAAGCAAATTTAGCACATATTGACTTGAGATTGTAAATGGATAATAAAATGTATTAGTATAAGACCGGCAAAATTCTGTTGGGTTTTTTTTTTTTACATGTTCAGGTAACTGAAAACACGGACTGGCTTCAGAAATTTCGATGTCAGACTTGCGATCATCATACCTGATTTAGTCAGTTTCTGAAGTTTTTTTCTCCGGTAGCTGACAAGAAGTTTGGAAAACATTTTTTGTTGTCATGGGACAAATTTTCACCTGCAAATCTTCATCTCTTGTTGTCTTCGGTCTTTTAAGTTTTGTCAAAAGAAATGTGTTAAAAATTTTACATTTCCAACTTTTGTAAATGTGTTGCAAGAATCAAAAACCATATATTTCATGAGGTGAAATATCAAATAATGTTCTAATTGTAGTGAGATCAATTACAAATAACTGTTTTAATTTTAATCTTTCTGACTATCCTCTGTCCCAACTTTTTCTTATTGAAGGTTGTCATGTTTAGATTATAATTTAAAAGTCAAAAGTACCAGTTTGGCATAACCATGCTCATCCAGAACAACATTTTCAGGCTTGACGTCTCTATAGATGACACCTTGACAGTGAAGAAAGGTCAAAGCCTCGACTACACAAGCTGTGTAGAATCGGCTGCTGTATTCATCCAAGAATCCTCTGAAATAAGATGAAGGAAAAGTAGTCAGAGATTCACAGTAAGTGTGCGGTGTTTATATCAGGTGTCAGTCAGCTCAAAAATCACATTACGTGACACCTGCTGAAAACACAACAATGTGAATCTAAACATGTCATTAATATTACATTACATTAGTCCAAAAGCACTTACCTGTCTCTGAGGAGAATACAAATATCACCGCCGAGACAAGCCTCGGTCAACATATACAGGCTCTCGGCGTCTCTGAAGGCTTTATGTAGCCTGAAATTAACAAGTGGCAAAGCAATATGTCACAGACCTTCTTTAGATCACGTACATGTTATGTAATCCAAACAATCCTAATTACATCTGAGCTGCTGAAAAACAGACACCTGACTATGAATGAGCTGTGGGCCTCCATTAACACATGCAGTTCTCTCAGAACATGCTCTCGGTGACCATTGTTGACAATCATCTTCTTTTTCAGAACCCTCATGGCAAAATGACACTTGATGTTGGTCTTTAGTTGCACCTTGCAGGAGTGAAAATCAATAGATTACATTATAGAAACATGGAATTTTAGACAGACAGCAGCACAGGAGATGTGCATCACCTCATGTGTAAGCCGCTCAAAGGTCAGCACTTACCAGATCTACGTGACTGAACTCTCCATCCCCAAGAGTGCACAGAATCTGGAAATCATTTAATGTGGAGCACAGAGGGAGCTCAGCAGGTTTGTCTGACCTGTTGGCAAGAAAAAAACAACATAAGTGAGCTGATACCCTGCAATTTCTACAGGTGAAGAGTCAATATCTAGACAAATCTACATTATATAGCTCCTCACTTGGATTTGGATGTATTGCTTTGCTGCACCTCATGACTGCAGTCAAATACCAACCCACCCATAATTTCTTTGAAGGCTCTGGAAAACAGAAGCAGATATTTTCTCCAAATAACAAGGTAAGGAATCCAAGTTAACAGATTTTTATTTTCTTCCCCTCAGTTTATACACTTACTCTCTGTCTATCACCAAACATGTGACGTCCCCTGCAGCTATCACATTCATAGTTCGGATATCCTCTCTAATAACAGAGACAGTTAAGATAAGAAAGGTTTAATGCTGACAATACAAATCACGCACTATAAAGAAACAAAGGAAATCATGAATAAAGACAGTGATATTGTGTTGGCATAAATTAGACTATTGTTATGTGGTAGTGTCATAAAAGCTGCTACTCTGCCTAATGTAAGTGTAATCTTTTTACCCCCATAGAGCTTTTTCTCCAAACCACTGTCTCTCTGACAGCTTCAACAGGATTGTCTCCTCTTCATGGCTCAGCTTCTTTTCAGTCACTTTCACCTAGAAAATCACACAGATGTCATGAAAAGTGGGTAATCTGAGAGAGCAATGTTGAAAAGTGCCAAAGTCAATTATGGCCATCATACAGCAATTTCAGAAGCTCCTTTGACATTTTGTCGTCAATGATTAAATTTTTTTTTTTCTCCATCTCTGTCTGAAAGCCTCATTGAATCTGTGCAACACCCATAAAAGAGGTTTACCTGGCCTTTGCTAATGATATAAAAGGTGTCTCCCGTGGCCCCTTGTCGGATGATGTAGTCGCCTTCAGTGTAGTGTGTCTATGCAGCACAGAGGCAAATAGTAGGAAAAATGGAAAAGAAAGGATTAAAAGAAAACAAGAAGAAGTAGGAGCAAACAGATACAGACATGAGGGTTACAAAAATGAAGGATTCTATTTGATGGCATTATACTACCTACACCAACAGAAAGAGCTGGGAATGAAAATGCAGACGGTCCGTGTGTAAACATGAATGTTTACACGCGGACCGTCTGTCTGTACACATAATCTGTTTGCTAGATTCTGTTTGATGGTGGCACGGTGTTGTACGTTTGATTTCAAGCACTTAATCTGCACCTCTTCAGTGAGATCAGACAGTTTCATCATGACATCTTCTGGTAATGACTGCAGGAAGGGAACGCTGCAGACAAACAGGTACAGAGAAAGCAGATAAGAAGTCATCCACCAGAGCAGCTTTAAAGGGGTTTGATTTAATCTTTCCTTAGCTTTTAAGTAACTCAGGATATTCAATACACATACTATAAGAATAAAGTATGAAAGGGGAAGCGCTTTTAGCAGCAACGTGGTGGAAAAGAACAGCATGGCCTTTGTGATATGGTTTTAAAGGTGCCAGAATACAAAGCAGCTCAAGTCTGGTCTGTGTCAAATCAAATGTATTGGTTTGATGTTTACCTGCTCAGCAGCTCCATTGAATGAGAAAGGCTGTTGAGACCGCTCTGCATAAGTACGGTCTGGTAAGTCTTGCGGTCAATAACCCACAGCTTGCTGTCCATTTGAGCTACAGATCAAAAGAAAGAGGCAGAGGAAGTGACAAAGGTTGTGAAAGTGACGGCGGAGCTCAGATGGAAACGTAACCAAGATGTACAGTTGGTATTGAACAGGCTTTCAAGGATACGCTCATTCTGTGATGGATGTGGATGCACAGTGAGAGCCAAAGCACAGGAAACAAAGCTCAAATTATCAGTGGAATAAACATATAGAACTTGAAACTATGATTACAAGCTAAAACAACATATGATTGCAAGTAAAATCAGCTTAATTCCTTCATTTTCCCCCCAATGATAATAGTTCAGAAATTGGCTTCTGATAATACGTGGCTTTTGTAAATCATATTTGATCTCATGCATTCTGTCATCCTACCATTTTTGGCTTCTATGAATCAAAGCTTTTGCCATAAGATTTGACAAACTAAAACTAATACTGAAATTAATCAAAAACTAAACTAAAATGAGTTCCTCAAAATCCCAATATTTCTGCATGAGTAAAACTAACCTCAACTGGACTGAAAACAAAAACCGAACTGAAAAACACAATAAAGACCAAGCACTAAAACCATAATAATTCCATCCTGTCCTGGTTGATAGTAAATTGCTGTACGTGGTTTGATATTTGACAGGACACGGTCTGCCTTCTGGGAAAAGAGCAAGCGGTAAAGCAGGGCAGTTCTGTATGAATAATGTTGTCCATGTAGAATAAGATAAGACATGAGTGCTTATTTTTCTTACTAAGAAGCACTTATATTATAAATCTAACCTGGTTTCCTAACCTATTCTTACTCCCATTCTTTATCATAGAGCGTGAAGGACAGTGTTGTAAATTAATAATGACCCATACTGACTGATTCACTGAAGCTTCCTGCAAACGGAAGTAAGTGTCCTTTAGACGGTCTAATTAGATCCACCGTCTGATAACACAGAGCAGCTCTTATATCTCAATTTCCTCATTTGGATATGCACCACTGGCCTTCAACTAGGCACTATATGAAATTCAATTTACATCCCCTGCATTTTATTTCAACCCACAAGCTGTGAAAAATACCATAATAAGGATTATTTTCTAATATTTTCTGTGATATCCTCGGCCACCTTGAAGTGACCACAGGAGCAAAAAGCCTCAGTGAAAGCTTAAAATAGCAACAATAAAAGGGGGAAAAAAGAGAAATCAGGTCAGGAAGGTGATAAGCACATTGGTCGCAGAACAGATCCAAGGGATGGACCGACAGAAATGGACAACAGCCTGAGCCGAGCTCTGTTACCGCCGAGAAAAGCACATTGTGTGAAACAGTAAATTGGAAAGGGTGACAGGTATGCAAGATAAAGAAAGCTGTGTTAAAGGAAAAAGAACGGCTTGGGACTAAACACGGCAACGTACACTGATTTTTCTTTTTTTTTTTTCCAATTTAAACTGATCCCGGTCGTATCCACAGTCTATTTATTCACAGAATCGGGTCAGATGCGAGTAGAGATGGCTGAGAAAGTTTCCTCCCAGGAAGCTGTGATTAAATGCTAGAAGGAAATTATAACACACTTTATTTCCCAAGGATTATCGCGAATTATTACTCCTGAGTTGTATAAATGGTGTAGTGATGAGAAGAAAGTATAAGACGGATGGGTTATGCACTTAAGTAGAAGATGCTTTAAATTCCCCACATCTCTGAGAAATCTGTTTGAAGCGTTGTGTTGTCTAAGATCTCAAAAGGTCTTTGATTTCACATTCATCAGACGTTTTCTGTCTGAGACCACTGCCAGAAATCTGCTTGAATTACTTATACCCAGACCAGTGAAGAAGAATCACTGGGGTTTGGGTGTAATATCTCCTGCAGTAATACCAACAAAAACAAAACATAAAGCTTTGATACCTGAGACAGAGTAGTTGTGGGTGCAGTTGTACAAGAGTGCCAGTTCTCCAAATACGTCTTCTGGTTCGATTGTGACCAGCTTCAGTCCATCCTTTTTCACATCCAGCCTCCCCTCTGGAATGAAAGTGAAAAAACACAAAGAACCCATAATACATTACAAGTATGTTTATGTTTTTTACCTGGAAATCTAATGCACAATAGTCTGACTGAGGTTTTCTGTGTGGAAACTGAGACACAAATATTTCTGAAAGAAAGAGGGCGACAATATTTTTAACTTGCCAAAGACATAAACACTCTTCCTTCGCTGTCACATGATCAACACAGCCAAAATTCCTGAGGACAATCAAACACTCCTGCACTTTACAACCATGACCAAGCCTCTTTTACACAATCAGTTGCATCAAGATGACATTTGAAGTCAAAAACACCCATGTGGGTCACTTGTTGTTCCCTAAAACACCTCCTTTTCCCCTTTGCAAACATGAAACCCTCACATCATTGTGTGTGACAGCAGAGTCAGATTACTATCTAATCGCAAAGCGAGGCAGTGGTGAGGAAATTGACTTGATAAAATTCATATCTGACTTATTCCAATGTTTGACATCTCAAGGAAGTGCTGATACATATCATAAGAACTGATTAATGTCAGCGGCTGAACAAGCATAATGATTTACCTTCTAAAACGTAGGCCTGAGCTCCATTGGTTCCCTCTTGAATGACATAGCAGCCTTGATTGATGCTGGTGGAATACATACAGCTGATGATGGCCCTGATTTCTCCAACGCCAAGGTTTTTCAACAAGTCATTCTTCAAAAATGCTGCTTGAATCAACCTCTGAGACCTGAGGGCATGAAGGCAGGACAGAAATGTATCATTTAAGAGCAATTTTTATAAAGCCTTGAATACAGTGTCATGTGCAGCCAGACAGATTGGAAATATTTATTGAGTCAGTCCTGCAGGCACTACTTAGTAAGCCTTGAACATTTCAGGGACCAATTTGTGTTCCCTGGGAGATGTGGAAACATTGTGTGCTCGTACTCCTGGCTTTTGTCACAGCTTCTTTGAGAAACCATAGCCAAAGTAACTGGGTCCAGAGTGAAAGGCTCTGAAATGACCGTCTTCCTCTTGGCTCTCTGGTTGTCCTCATCCAGAGCAGAACATGCTGTTAAAAAACATACCATCAGTTTAAGGTTTTTATGGATTTAATGCTCATGCAACCTGTTGAAGTGTGACATTATAGCAGTGCTGTGTTTACTGTACCGGCTGCAGAGGAACCTGAGACTGAGACAGTAGCTCTGTAGCGGTCCAGTTCTTCCTGAAGTCTGCGAATAAGTTCATCCTTGGTGTCCAGCTCCAGCTCTAACTCATCTATCAGTGTGTCCCTCTGTCGGAGCTCCTCAATCTTCAATTGCAGAGCAAACTGGAGGTCACGCAGCGTACCCATTACCTGCACACACGATTATGAAACAGGAAATTAATTTGGTGGTTGAGATTGTGTTGAATGTAATGATGTCTTGAATGATGTTGAGTCACAAATGACAAATTACAGCATTTATTGTGTTAAGAGACTGATTTAACAATTCTATATGTAGTTATCATTGTAAACATACAGGTATTTTGTTAATTAAGGGCAGAAAATACAAAATAGATCTTCTTTCTACTTCCTTTTCATTCAGAATGTGGACATTCTGCTGAAATGTGAAAGCAGATTTTCTTTTTCTGTGTCCTTCTTTTTTTTAAATGAATGAAATAAATCAACTAAACTAAACAACTGCAGCCAAATATTCATGTCTCTTTAACCCATAAGGACCATGAGCTACTTTTGTGTCAGTTCCCGAATACATTTTTCTCTCTATTTAATCTTTCTTAAATGATTTATCACCAGAAATAAGAACCAACATTTTTACCTTGATGATGACTTGATTTTTGAGAACTCTCGTTTTGTTTTTTTCATAATATTACATGTAAATTATACGTAAATCATGTCTTTTCCTATGCTTAATGTGGATGTTTTATGAAAACTCAAAGTAAACTTGAAGATTATTATATCAAAACAGAGAAATCTGGAAAAATAGTGACTTTTTCAGCACAATATATCATTAACTGAACATAAATCAAGTGTCTCCATCCACTGTTATTGATCCAATTCCATGGATTTTACTGGTGAATCAATGTTCAATGTTGTAGAAGATGATGGTGTTTCCATGAACATCCAAATGGGTCAAATCTGATGACCATGAAAAGATGACAAACTGTATTTTTACACCAATTATTTACATGTATTGATTTAAATTAATGTTTTAACAGGTTTTAAATATTTTAGATCAATAGATGCTTTTGGTCACTGGTGGATGTTTGAGTCTTTATGGGTTAAACGCATTATTACATGTATAAACACACAAAAGTAGACTTGTATTGCAGCTACAAGTAACTTTACCAAAAAAAATAAAAAATTCTGTTCCCTCTGTGCTTATTTAGATTAGTAAGTTTATATGAGTAATTTACCTTGAGAAAAATCTGTCACGACTTTTACCTGAATGCATGTCATTAGCATTCAAAGATGCTACTTGTGTTTTTGTTCTCAGGTCTCTCTTGTAGAAGAGATTGTAATATTAATGAGACTCCCTGATTTAGTAAAGATTAAAGAAAATAAACAAAACAAAGAAGAGTATGCTGTATGCCTCTGTGTTTATCTCCATAAATGCTTGATGAACACCATATTTTTAGTTGTTTCATTTCCAACAACTTTATATTTTAATCTGCTGAACTATGTCTAGAAGTGTAACATGCACGTAAATTGGTTATACATTATTTTTGTTACATTCTTCATTTCACCATAATGGGTTAAACGACAAAAAAGGTGACTTATCAGCTCCAGAAGAAAAAAAAAGGAAAGTAGAGTAAATTGCAAAGATCAGATCATAATTTGTTCATTACAAAGTGTTGAGTCACAGTCGCACACTTCTATTTCTGCAGGAATATGATATGGATTTTTCATTCTGGGTCGCAGGTGCACATTTTAAGGTTACTCCCATTATCTGATGCAGTTTATAATACATGAGTTAAAGCCCGACAATGTCCCCGTTATAAGGAAAACCCAGATGCATGCTGTTTTCTGCAAAAAATACATCGCGGTGTTTTATTTCTCATCACTCACAGAGGTCACTTACCCCAGCCTATCTGACAGTCTGGAGGTCTTTGTCACTTGTCCTAAATAGGTTCGTCCTGGTTTGACAGCAGACAGTTTATTCGACAGGTGCAGATCTCCTCTCAATACCCGCCCAACTGAAGGATGCTCCTCTCCTGCTCAGGGCTGGTCAGGGCTGGGCACCGGCAGCAGGCAATCACATGACCGAGAGTGTGTGAAGAACAGCCGGGAGGGTTGGATGAGAAATGCATGGACCGGATCCCAATTGGGTCAGAGGGTCTTTGGGGTATTGGATGCTTGGGGATACCTCCCCGACGCTGGGAGCTGCAGCATATTATTCATTTTGCTCCCAAGATGTCACTGACTGAAGGAAACAAAAGTGATGTATGCATTGACCAGGGTTTTTATTTAAATCTATTTCTTTCTTCTTTTTTGCCTCAGTCTATGCCTTTTAGACATCTTTTTCAATGACATAAACACTGTTACGACAGATGCATATCAAAGCTTAAACTGACTTTTTAAAATGTCAGTTAAAACTAACAAATTGTGCATATTTATTCATATAGGCTATATACAAACAACTACTAACCGGAATGATAACTGACTACAAGTAGGTCATATTTTAATTTTATGTTTGCAATATAGTACTTATAGTCTAAAGCAGGAGTGGGAAATACATTTTCTTATGGGGCCACATGACACATTTTGATAGTTGTTAAGGGTCGAACCATTCTCCCTGCATCTGCTCAATATATCTCTATAAAAGCAGTCAATGAAATAATACAATGATGCAATGAAAATGTGGAGCACAGACTACATCTATCTAATGAATATTCATAAAAATGTTTCGAAAATGTGCCAAACCAGCTCCACATTAACTTTACATGAAAAACACTAAATGCATCCAGCTTTGTTTGTTTGCCTATCTCTGTTTTGTTTTGTTTATTTTGTTTCTTTACCTCTGACTTCAGTGTAGAAATACTTGAAAGTCCATGTCTTGTTAAAGACTCTGCATTCTGAATCAGTCTTTCTTTTTAGGTATTAACTGACACCTTCATCGGCTGAATCTGACCAACAAACCAATCAGCGCATTAGTCTTATGCTAAATTCAGAAAGTACAAATGAAAAAACGTGAATTTAGCAGATCCTTCAAAATAAAAGCAGTGCGGATGTGCTGGTTGCATCTATTACGATGATTTATATTTGCATTGACTTTTAATTTGCCAGTAACCTCATGGGGGCCAGGCAAGGTCGCCTATCGGGCCGAATGTGGCCCGCGGGCAATACAAAGCCCAGGTTTGATCTAAAGATGACCCTAATCCCACCAAACTGGGATACCAATGGCCTGATTCTGTCATGTCAAACAGGTTCTTATTTTTCATGACTTGTTTAATCAATTTGTCCCCAAACAAACATAGTTTCTAGGCTATTTTATTGCTACATTCATTTTTTATTATCATTTTTATTATTACATTAACTATATGCAAACAACTAATGTGTTTTCAGGGAAAATAAGGTGAAATTTTGCAATGAAGTCAAGTAGTCTGTAATAATCTATTCTAGTCCATTCAGTTGTCCTTGGATATGAAATATGTTATTAAGGGCTTAAAATGGACCACATAGGGTCTACAGTTGTCGGCTTATAATATGTTAAGTGTCATTAAACAGCCCTTGTGTTGATTTATTATTATTGTGATGTATTTAATGTTAGATGGTCGTAGTTCAGTTCTCCTGCCACTGAGCGGCGCTAGTCTCAGCTGACGGCGGCAGAGTCCGAAGAAGAAGAAGATGGTCCGTCGTCAGAAGAAGTCTTGTGCCTATTCTGAGATAGCAAAGTGACATTACTGGCTGGGTTGTGTTATTTAATCTTTAAACGTATTGTTGTGTGTTGTTTTGTTAGCGGTATAATCAAAATGATCCTTACCGTAAAACCTCTTCAAGGTAAAGAATGCAGCGTACAGGTAAGCACCGCCGATCCTGCTGGTGTTAGCATTGAGCTAAATGCTATCTCACTGACGCTAGCATTATCGCAACATCAGATGCAAGGCAGGTCCTTTGTCACATGCCGTTTCTTTTGAGCAAAACGTCTATACGGATTACTCGAAAGCTTTTTACCCTTTATAAAACCACTGACTGTACGATAAACAAGGGGGTTGTTTGGGCATATCTATGTTAGCTCGTCCATGCAGTAATCTAGCTAGCATTCCTGTTAGCGGTTCGCCACTTCCTTAAAGAATAATTTTTTTCTCCTCCTATTGAGTCACCCTTTCATCATCACTATAAAGTAGAATGGTTCAGGGCTCCGTTAATCTTTACTTGGTGGTTTGTGTTGAAAGAAGTTGTAAGCTGTATGTAAGTTGTAAGAAAACAGTATTGCAGGATCCTTTATATTTTGATTACAGTATTACGATTTTGTTTACTTTCCAGTAACAGTAAGTTGAAGGTGGTGTCAGTAAGCCTGAGCTATTGAAGGTCGCCTCTATGCACGAATATCTGCGATATCCGTACACCTTGGTACTATATAGCCGTAAAGTGCCAAGAAATTTATCTGGTTTAAGCTCCAATGTGCATTAATTAAAACAATTTGACATGGGACTAAAAAAAAAGATATTTGCAAAGTGTATGAAATTATGAATTATTTCTGGACATACTGTAATAGTGCGTGAAAGACAGCTCACTCTATATCTTGTGCTTTTAAAATTCTCTGGTGATCATGTCATGTTTCTTTAATGCCCTGCCCACTCTCAAACATGTCCATTATTGGCTATGTATGCAGTGCTTATTACCAATGGACAGTGTCACTTAAAAGTCTGCAAACAAGACTGAAAGATCCAGTGACTACGATAAAGGCTTTTCATAGGGGCCTTGATCATCAATTGAGAACACATTATCGTGTCTCTGATTCTCTAGGTGACTGAAGATGAAAAGGTGTCCACAGTGAAAGAGCTTGTGTCAGAACGTCTCAACATACCAGCAAATCAACAGAGGTTACTCTACAAAGGCAAAGCACTTGCAGGTACAGAACAGTTTTGCAGCATTACATTATAGATAAAGGTGAACTTTATTCATCCTTGGGGGGAAATTCACTTTTTTCATAAGATGAGTAAAAAACACAGAATTAATTAACAGTTAATGTGCAATCATCAGTCTATAAAGACAATTTTCTGTTCTTCATATGGCAAATTATTATCTACATAATTCAAAGCTTTACATTTATAATGACTGCACTCTATATTATTTCCTTCAGATGAACACAGATTGAGTGATTATTCCATTGGGCCAGAGGCTAAACTGAATCTAGTAATCCGTCCAGTGGGTGAGAGGACTGGAGCCTCAGGAACAGCTGCCAGCAGCAGCACTAGCAGCAGTGCACAACCAGGAGTATGGCAGACTGTCTCTACTGTCCTTGCAAGACATTTCAGCCCTGCAGATGCAGCTAAAGTTCATGAGCAGCTTATTAAGGTATTGAAACGCAGCTTTGTTCCCTGCTGTCCATTTTTTTCTCATTTCTTTGACACATGGATTTTTGTTTGATTTCATGTATATAATATTATGTTATATATTTTCTGATTATTTTGATGTGTTGGCACTAGTGGAATTTTGAAACCTGAAGTGTGAGAAAAGTGCCTACCTTTTAAAGTTTATCCCAGTTAGGTGTCATTAAAGAACAGGTGAGGATATGAACTAATTCTTATCCTCCGCAGTCTGTATTAATAATGTGGTTAGACCTTAGCCCTCAATTATAAAACAATATTCATATGTATCTACAATAAACTGAATGTTTGATCATTTTTACAAATGCTGAATGTACTTCCTCCCTGGCTCATATACAGAAAATCATATCCCCTGATAAAACAAACATTAATTTCTTTATTGAGGTATTATTACATTGACATAGATGTTCAGCTCAACAGTCAAACAATTTTTAATAACAGTGGACCTCTAATACACAACAACCTTACACTTTCTCTTTAGTTTACCTAGTTCTGTCTAAGAGTGGAACATTAATAGACAGAATAAATTAACCCACAAAGACCCAAGCAGCCACTGACAACCAAAACCATCTACTGATCTAAAATGTTGAATAACTTCTGATCCACTAATTCTATCAATCCATGTCAATAATTAATGTAAAATACAGTTCTTCATCTTTTCATGGTCATCAGATATGACCCATTGGGATGTTCAGAGGCTCTGTAGTTACTGTGGAAACGCCGTCATCTTCTACAACATTGATTCATCAGTAAAACCCATGGAGTTGGATCAATGACAGTGGACGGACACCCTGGGATTATGTTCAGTCAGAGAGATTTTGCAGAAAAAGTCAATTTCTCTTCAGTTTCTCCATTTCTGATTTAATAACCCTCAACTTTACTCTGAGATTTTATGAACATCTACATGATCATAGAATTAAATACAGGAAAATACCTGATGTTCACTGAAAAAACACAAAATACAGAGGATTATGTCATAATAAATTTAGCTAAATCACTTGAGAAAATTTAAACATAGAGAAAAAAATATTTTGGAACTGCCACAAAAGTAGCACTGGGTCTTTATGGGTTAATATGATTTGCATTTTCCAGTGATGCATCATAATTCAATAATTAAGGAACATTGATTGAAATGAAACACTCTCAACTGATTACATTTTCAGCTATATTGTAGTGATAGGGTTTAACTGAGCTTTTGTATTACACAGCTTTTTCTAGATTTATTCAAGTACTTGCTAAGGAATGGTGAGAGCATTGTAGCAAGACTTCTCAGACAAAGTTATTCATAAAAGTAACAAGTGGCCCTCATGTTTTTAGGTGTTAATGTGAATGTGGTGCTCATATCTCTCTGTAATTTATGGCTTGAGATTGAGGCAAAATTTTATCAATTTGAATTTCTTCTATAAACTGTCGTTGAAATTTATATTGTTATGCTGGCTTCTGTTCTGCACAGCAGACCAGATTGGTTGTAAACTGTAATTACTTAATTGGTTTAGATTGTTCTGTCATTTGTAGCAGCCAACACTGAGGGGATTTCTGTGGTAAAAGAAATTACTTTAATTCAAGAAATTGAAGGTGGCTGTCTCTCCTCTCTACTCCATGCTTTTGATATGGTTACAATAAAAGCTATTTGTGATAACATTGTTAATCTTTTGTTTCTACATACTCTTTTTTTTTTTTCTTTACCTTCAAGGACTATGAACGTTCACTTCGACAACTTAGCCTTGATGACATTGAGCGCTTGGCTGGAAGACTGCTTCACCCTGATGGAGAAGGCATGGACACATCATATATGGACTAAGAATAAACACTCAGCTGGAAGTTGCTTTTTGTGATGGTCTTTGGAAAGGTGCTCAGTGCTCGGAGATGCATACAGTGTTTAGCAAAATACAGTATCATTTTTCTTGCAGAGAGCCCCTGGTGTGTGCTTATTCAGAGGCTGAGTGAACATGGATAATGCAGACTGTTGATTATCTCAGCTATAGGGCTGTCTTATCCAGGACCAACAAGCTTGGATAAGAAAATCTGCCTCCTGAATTGGTCCACGTCATTGATTATGCAGTAATGACACAAGACCTGATGACTATTTGAATACAAAACAACCCATTTATGCCGTTTGTTTCACATGATCTCCAGCTGCTGTTGCTCCCAAGGGACACTAACTTCTACTGGAGTATATTTATTAGTAATGTCTGTGTTGGATGATGACTGGGTGTTTTCTGTTAACAATCTGTGCAAAAGTTAATACATGTTTTATCCCATAACTAACTGATGGTCATTGTATGATTTGTAAATATCATGTTTATACAGACATTAAAACACAAAAACAACGACTGGTGCTTGTGTCATGTCATTATTTAACTGACTATTCTAGTTGCATTAGTAATAGTATAATATGTAATATTTATATATAGGTAATGTAGACGTAATCTCAATTAATGCGATGTTGGTATTAAGAGGCTTTCAGAGGCGGGACTAAGCTGTAGCGCTTTTCCGCATTAGCCAATGAGGTGTTGTATACGGTCATGATCCGTATTTTAAAGCCAATCAATGATCTGAAGTGCAGAGTACCGCCCATGATATGTGGTAAATTGACGGTTATGTGTAGCTGATTATTTTGGCAATTGCTTTTGGTAAATTGATGTTCGGTTATTTCTTCAAAGTATGAACGCCAGACACGCTGGATAAGGACGAATATTTCTGTTAAACATCGGTAAGATAAGAACGAAGCTTCGAGTGCTTTAGCGGGCAAGTTAGCCTGACTGTAAAGCTAGCACATCTCTATCATTTCCTTCCTTTACTTACAGTTAGCTGTGCTAGCTAACATTAGCTAGTGTTAATAAGGAACCTCTTGGCCTGCGCTTCTGCTCTATTTCTTGTACTTGACGTTGATTAATCGCCAACAGCCAGTGTTTAAGATAGCATCTTACTTTGGCGTTGTCATCTTTTGGATTCAGCCAAGTGTTGCTGGTCTGGTTGGGCGTTACACCCCTCTCATCAGGACCACTGCCCTGTATCCTCCTCAAACAGCTAAAATGTTTTATATGTTGTTTACTGCTTACAGAAATGTAATCGAGTCCAGTGTGTGTCTCTGTTTATCAGAGGAAAATACAGCTAACTTTAGTTTTCTAGCAATGCTATCATTATTGCAGTCACTGCATGGCTTAGTTAAGGCTACTCTGTTTCGTGTATGTTGTGTAGTAAGTGCCCTCAGTTTATTGGAAGGATGGAAACTCTGATTCCCACCATCAACCGGCTCCAGGAGGTTTTCCTCACAGTGGGTGCTGAGGTTGTACAGCTGCCTCAAATAGTCGTTGTTGGATCTCAGGTAAGTTGAGGTTAAAAAAAAAACAAAAAACAAAAACGACTTATACTGTAGAAGGCCTCAGAACTGTTCTTAATTTGCCTTTGTGTGTGTCTTAACAGAGCAGTGGAAAAAGCTCTGTGTTGGAGAGTCTGGTTGGACGGGATTTCTTGCCTCGGGGATCAGGAATAGTGACAAGACGACCTCTGGTGTTGCAGCTTGTTCATGTTGCTCCTCTGGAAGAGAGACTGAAGATTGAAAATGGTACCTACATATTTAATCTGTTCATTAATATTTTTGAATAAGCTCTTATTAATAATTATTGGAGCCGATTATAGTCTGGAATGTTGAGATGAGCTCAAAGGAAGAACAAAATGAGGACACTTCACATACCCGAATTACTAAAAGGAAGAGTCTTTTATTAAAAGAAAAATCAGCACATTTACTTTTACATTTACTTTTGGGACTCCTTCAGAAATAAGATCCTACATCTCCAAAGTTACATTCCCCTTAGTTAAATTTCCCGGTAATGTTTTACCGAGGCGTGTAATGTGTGGATGTGTGAATATGTTCAGATGTATGACAAAAAAGTCCACCCAGGACAGGTTGTCAATTATCTATTTTTTTTGCATAGGAATGTCCGTAATTGAATCTTTAAATAAATCTTTCATTTTTACTGAAAGGTGCTTTGGGGCTTCCTAATGTATCTCCTTATCACAGGATGCAGTGGAACATCCTTCACAAAAGAAAACAAGATAATGCTCTTCCTCAATTCCCTCTTGCAGCAACATCTATAGTGAAGCATCATCCGTCAATAACATCCACAGTCACATAATTATGTAGCTTAGTATAAGTGCTGCCTCATGCAGTTTTCTTTTTCCTCAGTCATTATGGATTCTCTTTCCTGTATTTCCTTAACCTTATGATGAATTCCATCCAGCTCAAGAATACATGTTTGGGGGAAGGCAGGTCATAATATTTTTTGATTTTCCAACCTAAGCCCAACTACTTTTTCAGAGGACAGAGAAAGTGAGTGTTCTGACAGCTATAGAAGGCATGTTTGAAATAAGCCAGATCTCCACAGATTTGGTCAGTAGGGTTTTATTTCATGTAAGGAATGACTATCTGTATATTTGAGATAGCGATGAAACTGGTTTTATTTATAACTGTTGCTGTAATGTTGTTGATCTCTTGACTGTGGATAGATTTAAAATGCCTCTAGGAAATGAATCGTTCTGAACAACAGTGTTTTCACGACTTTTCACACTTTCACTTGATAAATTTGGATCTTTGTCACCCAGGACAAAATCTATCTATAGCTTATGAAAACCCTATAGTCTCAGATAGCAAATACAATATCTCCAGTCCATGAGAGGCATCTGCAAACTCCAGATAGTGAACTGTCCAACTCGTCAGCTGACTTTTAACTAGTCCCCCCGCTGCCGCCAGCTCTCATACTTTTTGCAGGTGAGGCGCAGTTCATCTCAAATGAGTCTTGTGTAGACGTGCAGTCACAACAACACAGGCCTCAGCCATCATTCCTAACAAGCCGCTCCCCACATCCCTGTCTTGAGGTCTGGGGGCCATCACATATGGCACCTTCACTCACTGTTTGAACCTCTAACTACTCTTCACAGAATCTTGGCTTCTCTTTTCTAACATGTTGTCTTTCTTCTTCTTTACTACTTTTTTCAGGAAATGGGGTAAAACAAAATGCCCAAATCAGCTACCCAGGTCTCTGTATAGTTGGTCTGCATGGATATTTCTTTGTTTCACCTCATTATTTCTTTTTCTTTGTACGTTTTTGTCAGTCTGGTCTTCATCTGTCTGACATGACCTACCTCAGTTTATATTCTTTTCAAAAAACGCATTGTCTTCCATGAACCTTAATTTTATCATCATTTTACAACTTTGGCACATCTTTATGAAATGACTTATAGACACTCTTATGTGTTTGTTTAGGTGTCAAAGCTGAAGAATGGGGTACATTTCTTCATTGCAAGAACCAGGTACATTTATCTGAGAGGTTAAAATGATATGCCATCTTTGTCCTGCATTATGTTGTTTATGTTTTAGATGATACATCATTCCCTCACCTCTTTTTAAAGATTTTCACAGATTTCCAAGAAATTCGGCAAGAAATAGAAACGGAGACTGATCGCAGTTCAGGAGAAAACAAGGTGAGAAAAGACTAATGATGTGACTTAGTGATAACTAAAATATGCTGTTTTTCTATTGGATTCATGTATTTTCCTCTTTCAGGGAATCAGCCCTGAGCCCATATATTTGAAGATTTTCTCCCCCAAGGTCCTAAATCTCACTCTGGTTGATTTACCTGGAATTACTAAGGTAAACTCAGCCACTTTAATTTGTTTTTTAATATGTACAAACATCGCCACACTAAATGATGTTGCAATCATCACAGAATCCCAGCAGCACAACATCTGTGCGCTGCCTACTATAACACTGGCTGCTTATTGTTGCATTCAGGTTCCTGTTGGGGACCAGCCGGAGGACATTGAAGCTCAAGTGCAGGAGATGATCTTATCTTTCATCTCCAATCCAAACTCCCTCATCCTCGCGGTGTCCCCTGCCAACTCTGACTTGGCTACATCTGATGCGCTGAAATTGGCTCGTGAGGTTGATCCAGATGGTAGGATATTTTACACTCAGTCTCTTCGTGTAGTCCTATTTCAGTTCCATTTCATCTGTTCTCATTGGTGCTCATTGCATAATATGCTTCAAGTTAAAAATGTATTTTAAATTATTCATTGTTATTGATGAGAAACACATTACAGTCAAGTCATTTTATCAAATGTTGCCTGCTGGTAACAGTTGCTTAAAAATTAATGTTACTTTTTTGTGCACTGTGAAGAACAGCTTGATAAGAAGTGAGAATATGCCAGTAGTAGCTGTAAGGCAGTTTGGCCTAATCACTTGACAACAGCTCTGTGTCCATCAGTGATTGTGTACAGCTTGCAATGTAGGTATCTGGGACCAAATGTTCTCTTGCTGGCTTAGATCCTGTCTCATCAGAAACATTTCTTTTCAGTTTTCTCATATCTTTTATAAATTTAAAGAAATGTTAAACTACATGATCTCATACCACACTTGTCTATCTGTCAGGTCGTCGAACGCTGTTGGTGGTCAGTAAGCTGGACCTGATGGATGCGGGTACAGATGCTTTAGAGGTTCTTCTAGGTCGTGTCATTCCAGTCAGGCTTGGTATAATTGGGGTGGTTAACAGGTTTGTAAATTTGACAAAGAATCTTGTTTTTCGTCATTTTGGCCATGAAATATTTTTACATTACACTTCAGCAGAGTGGTATGTTGTTCTGAATACCCTGATTTTCTGACTACATTACATATTCTGCTTGGTAGTTGTATGTAAGTTGCTTACTCTCTGTCCCTTAATTTATCCTCTTAGGAGCCAGCATGACATCAATACTCAGAAGAGCTTGGAGGACTCAACGCGGGATGAGCACGCTTTCCTGCAACGTCACTACCCTTCGCTTGCCTCTCGGGCTGGTTCTCGTTATTTGGCCAAGACTCTGAGTAGATTGCTCATGCACCACATCCGGGACTGCCTACCAGAACTCAAAACCCGAGTGACTGTACTGAGTGCCCAGTACCAGGCACGGCTTCAGAGCTATGGTCAGCCCGTAGAGGACCACAGTGCCACACTGCTGCAGATTGTCACCAAGTTTGCCAGCGATTACTGCAACACCATAGAGGGAACAGCAAGGCACATCCAAACCTCAGAACTGTGAGTCGGATTTTACTGTAGATCCCCCTTGTACAATGCATAGTAATTACATTTTTAAGGACACTGGCCTTTGCTTAATTTTTCCAGAATTTTAATACATCTAATTCAGGTAGATTTAGTGCATATAATTATTAATTTTTGTTGCCGAACTCAGCATTTAACATTGGAACATAATGTCACAGTGTCAGAATGGTTAATGTCCTTGGGGTAATGCAGTTGTCAATTAAATTAGTTTCAGCATCTTCTTTTGGCACCTTCACTCCAGCTCTCTTACCACCAAGCGATTAATTCATGCTAATACGTTAGAAGCTAATATTGACCTTTCTTGGTCGACTGCATTTCATTTTGGTGCAATTAACATTGCTGACATACAGCCCTGAAAAAAGCATTGGTGTCACAGCTGAACACATCTCTTCAACAGCTGTGGGGGTGCTCGGATCTGTTACATATTCCATGAAACCTTTGGCCGCACATTGCAGTCCATCGACCCCCTCGGAGGGCTGACTGAGCTTGATATCCTTACTGCGATCCGCAATGCTACAGTAAGATTCTCCGCACTTCTACTCATGCATTTTGTTAATATAAATTCTAGTCAAACTCTCTCATTTAAAGAAACCACAGGTGAAGAGCAGAGTATGTGTATATGTGGTTTTTTTCCCTGTAGGGACCACGGCCAGCGCTTTTTGTGCCTGAGGTGTCTTTTGAGTTGTTGGTGAAGCGGCAAATGAAGCGGCTGGAGGAGCCCAGTTTACGCTGTGTAGAGCTTGTCCATGAAGAACTACAGAGGATCATCCAGCACTGCTCCTCTTTTAGCACACAGGTTAGCCTGAAGATATGAGCATAATTTATATTTCATTGACTCCCTGAAGAAAAGTGGTTTAATAATTACAACACTATTAGAAAAGTTTGTCTTTGTTTCTAGGAACTTCTACGATTTCCGAAACTTCATGATTCCATTGTGGAAGTTGTTACAGGATTACTGAGGAAGCGCTTGCCGATAACTAATGAAATGGTAATCCACAGCTTAGCTGAGCTGATCCCTCTCACTAATTATAATGACCAACAATCTTGCATTTATTTGGCTGAAGGACTCCTATTCTTATCCCTCTTTTAGGTTCACAATTTAGTAGCAATAGAACTTGCTTATATCAACACAAAGCATCCAGACTTCACAGATGCTGCACAGGTCTCAGCATCTGTCAACAGTCAGCAGGTAGTTATTTGTCCCTACAGCAGGTACTCACATTATCATTTATTCTACTCTGGTAAACAGCAGACACTGTTCTACAAAACCGTAGCCATTACATTTCACATTCAGACATTCAAGTTTGTTGTGAAATTTCAGGCTCTGACAAAATTGCTTTGACCCTTTGGATTTCTCACTGTCAGGCAGAGGCACTTGATGGAGGGAAACGCTGGAAGAATGAGAAGACTGGGGAAGAGAAAACCCTGGCTCCAGGTTTCAGCAGCCCCAGCAAAGGCCAGGCCATTAACCTTCTCGACACAGTGAGTGGGGGGATTAGCAGTGGGACAGCACACCTAGTCGTGAATTCATTGCACACTATCAACAATTCACTCTGCCCCTCTTTGCCAGGCGGTGCCTGTATCCCGCAAGCTGAGTGCAAGAGAACAGAGGGACTGCGAGGTCATCCAGCGTCTCATCAAGTGTTACTTCCTCATCGTCCGCAAAAGCATCCAAGACAGGTCCGACTGGAAGAAGTCCACACTCCCTGGGGGGAGTGCCTCCTCTCCCAGTTTCCCTTCTGTTGCTTTTGTCAAACTGAGTTGTTATTGATACTGAATTGTCTAACTCCTTCTTGGGGCTGTGTGTCTGCAGTGTGCCAAAGACAGTGATGCACTTCTTGGTGAACTTTGTGAAAGAGCATCTGCAGAGTGAGCTGGTGGGTCAACTTTACAAACAGCCACTACTGCAGGAGTTGCTCATTGAGTCACAGGACACGGCACAGCAGAGGACTGAAGTTGCTCAGATGCTTGAGGTAAAATTGGCTGATGCTTTTGTTCTTTCAATAGGTTCTGTGCGTCAGGAACACCAAGTCCTTTTTCTTTTATCTTCTATTTTAAGGCCAGTGCTTAAACGACTGTCTCCTTTCCCTTTCTCAGGCTCTTAAAAAAGCCAATAATATCATCTCTGAGATCCGGGAGACCCATCTGTGGTAGCCAGAGGAAACGACAGTTCCCTTGTCACAAGACTGCTGAGAGTATGAGTGTATGTGAGTCTGCAGCAGAATGATTGAGAGAAATTTCTGTGTGTGTGTGTGTGTGTGTGTGTGTGTGTGTGTGTGTGTGTGTGTGTATGTGTGTGTAAGTACGTGTGTATTTGGCAGTAACACTGATATCGCATAGACCAATGACCATAGCACATTTAGATCTTCTTTCACCTGTCACCCATTACTATTACACTGCAGCTGTGAACTGTTTCACTGTGAACATTGCGTAGTGACAGTAAATAATTAAACACTTAGTTTAAAAGTGTTACTGCAGTAAATTGTAAACTTGGGCAAGATGTGAAAGAGACAGCCATGAACAAAATATTTTACATCAATTTGTGAGTAAATGTTTGTTGGGTCTCAAGATTGTTGCTGTAAATGTAAAATGTGAAATATAATATGGGCTATTTAAGTTGTTCTTCAGGGTACATTATTGATCAAAGTCCACATTTTCCACAAACTGGGCTTCATTTAAGTCCCTGCAGGTGCTAAAAATACAGAATATATGTGTCTGTCTACATTCCCTTTCTGTGTGAGCAACACTCACTCACCAGAGATGAAAAGAAGTGAAAATCCAGCTCAATCGATGTAGACTGCAATGCAACACTGAAGACAGAATCTGGTCAATTTCAGAACTGAAATGCAGAGTTTTTTTCCACATGTTATTCTAATCAATACCATCTTATTTTTCCACAGTCACCTATACAGCGCATATCTTATTTATACTCTTTCCAGGTTTGTGCGTGGTTATTATTGAAGCGAAAAAACATCTACAAAACAGACATTCCTTCTGGTTGTGGTTTTTAGGAGATTACACTTGGATAGTTATAGTATAGATGAATGTTTATTATTAAATTTAGTAAACATTAATGACGTTGTGTGATTGAAAGTGAGCAAAGTTAATTTTACCACAACAGATTTCTTGCATAATTTGTCAGATTTTATATATATATATGTTGAACTTAACTGTTACGTAGATTCCGTTTTCCTTCTCAGACCGCAAATGAGCTGTTTTTCACTTTTAATAGTAAAAGCGAGATGATATCAGTAACTTTCATGAAGACAAATTACCCCGGGCAGTGAGAGATCTGTTTGGAGAAGCCTCCTGCATGCAAGTTTTTGCATTTCCCCATGTTGTCATATATCATACTCAGTCCCTGAATGAGCAGTAATCTTACATGTTCATTTTGTGCTCATAATCATTTAATGGTATAATAGCTAAATTGTTTCACCTCTTCTAATATGTTCACTACCTAGGGAGAGGGAGTTTAATATAAAATGAGGCTTTTTCCTTAAGGCCTGCCTTAGAAAGATGAAGAATTAGTAACTCCGCTTTTGTTTATGTGATCAGGGTGATTACAAACTTCTGCATCTGTCTTTTTGAAAGCCCTCTATGTTTGCATGTGTGAAAGTACGAATGAATGGTCTATGTAAGTTTTGTATTATTTAAATGTATATTATCATGTGTCAACTGCCTCTGAGTTCTTGCCTGCCAATGTTTGTGATACTTGTTTCCTGAATGAAGTCTATTAAGATTGGAGGGACTTATTAAACCCCAACCAAGGACAAAGTGCTATGTGTGATTGGGTTTTATTGATGACATGCATTTATAACAATTGATCACTTTTCACAAGATGTGTTTGTTTGTCTTCGGTAGTCCCACAGCAATAGATGTAATTAGACTCACTGTGCTCTCCTTTATTGATTTCAAGTGGCTGAAAAAGTCTGTCGGTCAGATGAGTTTGTCAGGGCTACAACAGCAGGATGTGGCCTGAAGGGTGCCAACACACACACAGTCACACACATCATACACACACACAGTCACACACACTCTGTCTTCTCTGTTAGACTCCACACTGCACCAGCGGCTTTAGAGAGAGCAACTGTACATTGGATGAACTTCAACATCAGATTTATTGGGTCCCATTTAGATGATGGATCATCACCCTTTGATGTCAAGGCATTCCCAGTTAGACTTGAAGAAAGAAGTAAGGTAATGGATGAGTTGCATGTGGCAGTAGGACTAGAGTGCTGGTCATTAATGTTGGATGAGACAGAGTAAAGGCGGTCTTGGAAACGCTGCAGGCCAGCAGAAAGCATAATTGGCACATCAGTACAAACATGCCAAGTCAAATCAGTTCTAAATGTACAAAGCCCATTAAATATTAGAAGTGGTGTATACACAGATATCAAGCTGTACTTCATCTGATATTTGAAAATGAAAATGAGCCACAACCAAATATTCTCTTATTTCAGGTGATTATTTTAAATTGCCTGCACTTTGTCTCCCACTGTAGCCAGTTATTGTGATCGCCCTCTTATAACACACCCCACCTCCCCACCAACTGAGACTAGACTAGACCATACCATTTTTCACTGGATGGGAGGGAGCTTGACTGCAGTATCAATACAAACTGCATGATTTCAACCATATATATCCATTTAAAATAACAGGGGAAGCAGTGAAAAGCCTGATTTTACTCTACCATAAAATCCCTACAGGCTCTTTTGCTTTCCGTCAGTGATGTGCAGAGGCTTTCAGGCTATGCTTCCCTCCTCGTCTTTCCTCTGCTGTTGAGCCATTCAGCAGAGCAAGCTGAACAAAGCCATGGGAGAGAGAGGGGAGCTTCTGGGAAGAAATGTCTCTCACTGACTCTGTCGCCTGGACAACCGGGTAAGAGAGGAGGGGAGGGAGCAAGAGAGAAAGGACCGGGGTGCATAAAAGGAGAAGAAAACAACACATTATTAGATACTGCTATTAGAGGATTCCTATTGAGTGTGTGTTGGGGGGGAATTGGATTTGTATATGCCTTCCTCTTGTTAGGATCCCCTTGGTGTCTTTCCTATGATGAGTTAATAACTATCATAATAAAGCAGTACATTTTCCTTATTGTCCACACTAGAGCATGGGAGAGATGAAACTGCAGAGCACAAGTTTATCACATCACAAGTGGATCCAGAAGGCCTGAACGCTCCACCTGTAATTCTGGTCTCATCAGACTCAGGTAAGAATCTCCTCAGTGTTGCAGACATGTTCTTTGAGAAAGATGCGTTTATTTATTTTTGCTGTTTTACTGGTAAAATTAATTACTTCAGCCATTCAACTGTGCAGTTTCACAGAAAATGAAAAGGAAAGTCAAACGATGGTTTAACAAATCAATAAAATCTCATCCTATCTGCTCGCAGGCACAGTGGTGTACAAGTATTGTTCATCAGAGTAACTCTGAGACAAATAAGTTGTGAGAAATAAGGTTCATTATATAATGTGCTTTTTGGTTTTGTTTTTGCTGCCAAAGTGGAACTATCCTCAACATAGTGTGCTAAGATCGGTTTATTTTTTCTGTTTTATTCAGAGGAAAATTGCTTGGCTCATCCTCAGTATGCCTCATGCAGCGTGCAGAGAGCTTTGCGTTTTCTTCACTGTGGCATCAATTCATCGACAATAGAAAAATGAACTATTGTTTGGTACAAATGGATCTTGAGAGTTTGAGTTGAGCCATGGACTTTGGACCTGCAGAGCATAAAGAACAGAAACGTGTCCGCTATAAACATACTGCTGAGCACTCATGCATAAGGAATATATTCATAGAGCACTAGTGGTGAAATCAATGCTCCTTTAAATGAGGTAGTATGCTGGCTGAGTTTACACTCGCATAAATGTGGTAGGTAGCATGTGATATTCATATTAGATGAGATGGAGAATAGACAAAACGAAGAGGGTGGAGAGTTATTTTTAGATGCTGTCAGCAATGAAGGTTACAAATTTCTCACCTTTGTGACCAGATTGAGATGTAGAGAAAAGACAGCAAGATTTAGACGGGGGAAAAGGGCAACAGAGTGAGTGATGGAGACTGAAAGGAGAAAAGAGAGATGTTGAGACAAATGACTGTAGGGGAAAGGTTTAGGCTCACAGCATAGTGGGATTTCTTTGAGCTCCCACTTCACCTCCTTGGCATAATCCAGAGATGTAAAAAAGGTTAAAATCACACATACAGCCCCTTAAGATTTTTATTACAGAAGAAAAATTCATGAGCATGTTAGATCTGGTCTGCTGGAGTTTATGGTTCACCCTCTTTTTTGCTCACAATTGTCTGAAAATGACACAAGTCATCCCCGATACACCTTTGTGCTCTACAGTACATTGCATTTAATATAGCTAATATGTCTCCAATAAATAGTTGGGTATAATGTAACTACTTGTTTTAAAAATCAATTAAAAATGCCCATTCATACTTGAAGAGCCACACACCTTAAGCATATTATAACTGCAGTTTTATCTTTCATACAATACAGCACTTTACCCCCTAAACACAGCAAAAAGGTGAGTTCTGTTTATATTCACCTACCCTGTGCATTAATCTGTCTCAGTTCCGAGTCTTGAACGAATAAAGGAACACTGCTTCATAGTCATATTCATAAGGGAGACAACTTTTATTCCAATAAATACAAGAAGCAGGGTGCCAAATTACAGTCTATTTTTAATCCACACCTGCGCAGGGTTTAAATCGACTGTGTGCTTGTAATCTTTGCAGAAAAATAGCAGTGTTGAACAATTCTGGCAGCTTGTAAACACATTAGTTATACCAGCTCTGCACAGCTCGCAGTGCTTTGCAGCTGCACACTGCTCATAATTATTGTACACGAGGTGCGATGTTCTTGGATGTGACGAAGCGTCAGACTCATCAAGGAGAGAGAAAAGGATGCGTCCCTGAGGCCATGCATCACTGTAGTTATTTTTCCGTCACTGTATGTCCATGCCTGCTGTTGTGAGGTACACAGTTGGCGATGGATGGCATGAAGCGCAGAGCCGTGCCTTAATGTCGAATTGAGACTGATTCTCCCTATCACTCTTTAATGAGTTCCTCGAACTGTCAGACTTTGACACCAGCACTACTAATCAGCCTGTTTTGATGTAGAGACAGGCACGGAAAGGGAGCTGTAGAGAATTGCAGACATTCCTTTCATTTAGTGTTTGCAATGAATATTAAGCAGCAGAAAGCAGGATTTCTTCTTTTTACAGATGTTGAGGGTCTGGTCATTTGTTTGAAGTGTGACTACTGTGGGGTACATCTTCACTCACTCCTCTGGCTTTTCTCTTTTTTGTCTTTCCTTCTCCTCTTTTTCTCCCTTCATATTTCATTGCCTGCCTGTGTTGTGTCTTCACATCCTCTGTTGATGAGAAGACTATAATCAAAACAAGCTGGAGAGGGGGAGAGATTAACATGATTGCTGTAATCTAATAATGACAGTTATTCACTGTATCTCATTGAAATTACAGTAGGAGCACAGTCATAAGCCAAATCTTTCTTAGAAATTGGTCACATAATTAGTTATATTATTTTAACAGGAATGCAAAGATTAAAAAATAAAAATACACACAGCCCATGCTGGGTGCACATACCCACCAAATACTGGCTTCAAATTAACCCTGAAAAATGGAAGACATTGTTTTACTTCTTATATTGGAAAAATATGACTCGGTAATGAGAAAATAATTTGAAGATTTTCTTGAGATTGCATATTTCATTCTCTGAGTGGCACTAACTTGTATTATTGCTAGATCACACATTAAGAATATCTATACACCAGTAATAAATTTGTTCTGTGAAGGTGCAGAAAGTTTGCATTCATGGAGCGTGGGCTGACACCACTGGTATCTTTGTGCAGAAATATGACAGTTAATAATGGAAGTGTTTTGCAGATTAAAAATTTGGCCCAAAATAGACTCTTATTTCAGAGTATTAGAAACAGTCAAGCACTTGCTTTTCTACTCAATAGCCTTTCTTATCTTTTTCATAAAAGGAAAAACCACTTAAAATACATTGTTCGCTTGTGGACATTTCAGTGCACATATGAGAACATAATGTTCTACTTCTTACTTCTAAAAGTGAGAAAATGAGTTAAAGCTATTATGATGCAGCCATGAAACTGATATATGGGCATCTATCTGCTGAACAAAGTGTTGTGGTATTTTGCTCATTTAACACAAGTATAATATGGTTTATTCAGGTTTAAGGAGCAAATAGAAATCACATGACTTGTGATGCTTCTAGTTTAGTTTTAGCTTCAAAGTTTGTCTTTCGAGGACTTCTCTGCTTTCTATCATCCAAAGACAATAAGTTTTACAAATACCAAATAAATTCTGCCTTTGTATGATGGATTTTCACTTCTTTTATGGAGCACAGCTGTCTTTTACACGTAATTAAGATTCACTGTCTTACCTGGCTGACCTTAAAACACTCTTCTATAGAGAATAGATAAATTGCTGCAGTTAGCAGGCTTCGTGCTACCTGAATGCAAACTGTCTTCAGTAACTTGTGTTAAGAGGAGAGAAAAAGATGCACCTATTGACACTATTAGTCAGTCTGCCTATCACAGATGGTAAACTTTCTGTTGTCTCACACCTCTGTCTAATATCCCACTTGCTCTTCTTGTCAGTAATTAGACAAGTGAGATGATTTAATTTGGTGCAGAACAGACCAAGCTCAGTTGCCTGCTGATATGTAGAAAGCCACCAGCAAACTCTCTCTGGGTGATAATGCTTTCACTCGCTGACAGAAAGAAGAATTAAATCACAGCTTTTAGCCTGTCTCACCCCCAAGCTCTTGTGATCAGCATCTTAAAGCAGGACTTAGCCAACCATTTTCTCCTCTAAACCCTAGAGAAAAAAGGTCTCCCCTCCTCAATTTTCTCCATGACTCCTGTGAGCTGCCAATAGAAGCCCTCTGTCGACAGCTGTTTGCGGACAGACTTAATTTTCACGCCCTTGCTTGCAGAATTCAACTTTGGAAGTTACTTCGTCCTTCGCTTTGTCTGAAATGTCAGCCTTTCACAGTTCAAACATCTATTTTGTGCCCATGTTCACCTGCCTGAGAGGAGAAAATCTATTACTTTAAGACAGTGATGATCAAGTGCTATTTTGTGTCCCTGACAGGTGCCGTCATGGACGTGGAGGATGAACCACTGCTATTTCAGACAAACTGGAGAGGAGTTGAAGAGGAAGAGGAGGAAGAGGAGGAGGAAGACCATGAGGAAGAAGATGGAGGAAGACACAGTTGTTTCTGTGGGGACTCAGGGGTGTGTGGGGTGTGGAGGGCAGTAGGGTGGGTATACACACAGCCCTGGGCCAGTGGACTGGTCTTAGGTGTAGTTATCCTGTTACCATGTGCCCTGTTTGCCTACATGGTCCTCTACTGCCCTCCGCTGGACATAGACCTCTCCTACAGTGCCTTTGAGGTTCACAGTCACTTCTCTGCAGAACGCTTTGACGCCCTCACCATCGCTGTGAAGACTCAGCTAGGGTCCTGGGACAGACGTAAGCGAGACTTAGATAACAGTGAATCTGCGGCCCTGCGGGAGCTTCTGCTAGAGAAGCTGTCCAGACAGGGACTATTCAACATGACAGATAATGAGGACTTGAGGTCCACAGATCCACAAAATGACCCTCTACAAGCAGCAAATGATCAGAGGAGGGAAACTGCAGTGAACAGAGATAAAAGGACTGTGTCTGATTTGGGTCAGGCAGTGGAGAAGCACAAGGGCTTGAATCACAGAACAAAAGAGGACGAGAAAAGATCATGGGATAGAAATTTGACTTTTATCAGGAAACGTAGGTTTGCTCCCAATTACTACATCCAGAGCCAGGCTCTGTGGAGGATTGAGCTAGTGTTTGTTGCACAAGGGAAGGGTGATCGCAACATCTTTACACCCGAACGTCTGGAAACAATTCACCATGTGGAGCGTCTGCTCATGCAGCACCCACAGTTTCATCAGTTCTGCTGGAAACCTCTAGAGGTGTTGAGAGATCTGCCACTGGGACCCTCTTATTGCTCCCCTCCCAGTTCACTCCTGTCTTACCTCTATCCCAGTGAGAGAGGAGGGAAAATATACTATGACGGCATGGGCCCAGATCTGGCTGACATTCAAGGTGAGTTCATAGAGAAAAATGTGTAAAAACCTGGATTTTCAAAGTTCACCTTTGAGAATACACCTAACAGATCTGCTTTACCTTCTACATATTTTCAGGTTCTCTGAGTCTGGCCATCACCCACCCACAGTTCTACTGGTATGTGGATGAAAGTCTGTCCCCTGAGCATCTCTCCTCCTCACTTTTACGTAGTGAAATCCACTTCGGTGCTCCGCTTCCATCCTACTACTCCCTGCAGGACCGAGGCGAAGAACAGAGGACTCGCTTTAAAAACTTTGTGGTTCAGTATGCTGATATCCTGGCCAATCAGTCAACCAGGTTAAACTGATTACTCAACATTTAACTTTCATTAAGCTATGTATTCTGTCCATTACTTTGCTCTGGAAGACTTAGTGCATTTAGCACACATTAGTACACTAATAGATACCTGGGACTTCTCCCCTTCCCTTGTCTCAGCCAGCTGAAGGTGCTGTATGGGGGAACGGAGCTCTTTGATAATGAGGTGAGACACACCTTCCACAATGACATGATGCTGGCTGTCGTCAGCGGAGCCTGCATCACTGTGCTGGTCTATGTCCTCACCTCCTTCTCTGGTACAGTATGGCACACTGTAGTTCATTTCAAATGTTCATATCTTTAGTTTCTTTGGCAGAGTCACTTATTTGGTATGCCTGTTGTTTTTCTGGTCTTTCTCCAGTATTTCTTACTTTTTTCGGCCTGGCCAGTATTGGATTAAGCTGCTTTATGGCTCTTTTCCTGTACCATGTTGTGTTTGGTGTGAGGTACCTAGGCATACTCAACGGAGTGGCAGCCTTTGTTATTATTGGTATAGGTAAGATGGAAAAAGCTGTGTTTACTCGTTATGTTTGGGAAAACCCAATTTGCAGCACATTTATCATATTTTCTGTTCTCTCGTCTTCACCCAGGTGTAGACGATGTCTTTGTATTCATCAGCACCTTCAGACAGGCCTCTCATCTGCTTCAGCCACAGCAGCGCATGATCTACACAATTAAAACAGCTGGTCGAGCTACTTTCCTCACGTCCTTCACGACTGCAGCTGCCTACGCCGCTAATACTTTCTCTCAGGTACTGTTAATAGGATCTGCACACAAGGTATAAATGGCTTCCCTGCTATGGATGAATAGAAGTGTCTCTGTCAGCATGCAGCCATTTTCCTGCGATAAGCACAAATTGAATGTTTCAAGGTCCTTTATACTGTGCTTTGCTTAAATGACACTTAGATTCCAGCCGTGCATGACTTCGGCCTATTCATGGCCCTCATTGTCAGCTGCTGCTGGCTTTGGGTTTCTGTCTTGATGCCAGCTGCTCTGTGTATCTGGACCCAATGTTTGGAACCTCACGGATACGCCTGGTTGAATTGGTGAGGCATTATTTCCTTACTTTTGTGTGAGGTGTTATTTGCGCATGCTATGTGACAACGCGAGCGAGATGTAATCCCCTCAGCTGTCTCTCTCCCTAAACTGCCTCTTCGCTCTGAAGTTGGAAGTTGTTTTCAGGCCTGTCAGCGAGCCACGGCCCTTTGTCAGATGAGGATGATGATGTGGCACTTCTGTCAGTGGAAATGGAGCCAGGTGAGATTATTATCTGCCTAGCATTGAATGAGTGATGGGGGGAGAATGGGGAACAGAATGAGTGTGGGCACCACTAAGCTGCTGTCTTTGTCTTGGCCAGGCTTCTGTGACACAGACAGCGATGCAGCCATCCTATCCCTGTCAGTGGAGACACCTCTGTCCCCTCCAGGGCAGCAGCATGTGGGTGTGGTGAGCACAAATCTCCAGTGGGCCCTCAAGTATTTAGTGGCAGAGCCAGCTGTGGAGCAACGCAAAGCTCTTCTGGGTAAGACTGATTAGAAACTGAAGGCAAGTGCAATAAAAGTCACATGAAGCTTCAGGGATCAGGGCGACATTTGTTTAGTTGTTTTAGACATTGTCAGGCAAAGCTCTCTGATGTGCATGTGAAGGGAACTTAATGTTTAATGTTCCCCATGTTAAAAAAGAAGAATGTTTGTGTTAAAGACTTAAATTATTGGATGATTTTTACTCTATTTCTCATCATCACTATAAAATTATTTCTTTTTAGTCATGTAACCCTTTAGATATTTAGTTTACATCATTCTGATTGCATAAGAATTTTCCAAAAATGACTAAAGGCACATTAAAGTCTAGGAGGAAGAGCAACATCACTGATTTTGTTGCAGTTTTAGTTTAAAAAAAAAAAAAAAAAAAAACTTGTTTGCTTGGAAGCCAGTATATGTATCATCTATATTTCTCTAACTGCACAGACATGTATAAACAAATTTCTCCTACACAGATGCACATTCCGCTTTCCAAATCCAAATCAACACAGACCTAATTTAGTTGCAGATAATAGCCTGCAGTCCTCCACAATAGAGGAACAATGCTCAGGAAAAAGCATGTTTGTGCCCTGTGGGGCGAACATGAGGAAATAGCTCAATCTGATGAAGAAGAGCAGTAAAAACTACAGTTTTGAAGCCAGTACTCTGGTGATCTGGATTGAAAGCCTGATAAAATGGAATGCATGATTTCATGCTGTAATAGCTGTGAGATGAAAAATTGCGGTTTTAATGATTTTAAATGGGTACATTTTTGTCCCTATAGAACTGAGTGTTATTGCTTTAGCTGCACAGTTTATTATCGAGATATTGCAGGAGCTCAGGTGGAACTTTAGAAGTTGCACTCTATCTTAACACAGCCAAAACGACCAACAAGCCTCAAATGTCCCTGAGGTGTGGTGCAAAGGTTAAATAACAACTATTGACCAAATGCAGTAATCTCAGTCAGCTCTAAGAGATATTCAGCCTGTTCGAGGAAGCACTGGCACCTCTCATGAAGTATTCATACAGTCACTTGGGGTGTGACTGTAATTGATCTGTCCTTACTTGCTCCTGATCTGCCTGATCAGCCTCTCTATCAGCCTCATCAGACCCCTCCTCTTTGCCATTGTTTATCATTGTCTTTGTGCCGGCCCAGGTGTCTTCCTCCTGGTTCTGCTCTTATCTGCTGGCTGCTGCTGTCTCCTGAGGCCGGCCACTCATGCCCCCCTACTTTTCCGCCGTGACACAAACCTCCAGACCCTTCTGGCTCTGAGGAGCAACCTCAGCGGCCAAGGCATCTCCTGCCCTATGTGCTCAGGTGGGTCTGATGGAAAACTACTCACTGGTTAAGCTCTGCCCAGAACAAAAACCTGAAAACACATGTTGTGTCATGCAGGTGTGTTCATGGAGAAACCTCACCCTTTGAACATCCACACTTCCTCATCAGCGCCTTGGTTTTCTACTCACCAGCAAACCGTTGGCACGCCAACCTCTGGTTTTCCTCGGAACCTGAAACCAAATTCAAGCACCAACCGAACAGGTGAAGCAATCTGTTGATAAAACATCACTGAACCACTTCATATTAATGTAATAATTTTCACCATGAATATAGCATACATAGTAGCAGCATAATGGCTCTTCATTAGTGATTATAAACCACAGCTTATACTGTTAGCTCATATTCATATACTACGAGGCCATGTACTAATAGTTTTTCCTCAGTAGCCTTTAATTACTACATATTGAGTAACTTGGTCCTTAAATATTAATTTTCCCTTTATAAAAAATATGGATTATCCTTATGTAAAAAACACAAACACGTGTTAATAAATGACGGTAAATTAAGTCTTTCTGTTTTTCCAATTCATATGCGAGTTCTAACTGAAAATTCATTCACCTTCACTATTTTCAGAGTGATTTGGACTATTAATGCTTTTAGTTTTGTGTCTTGTGATATAACAATAAAGTTTATTTATCAGGTGGTGTTTATAAAGTGGCTGTGGCTCAGCAGGTAGAGTAGGTCATCCAGTAACTGAAGAGTTGGTGGTTTGAATCCCGCTCTGTCCTAGTTATGTGCTGCTGTGTCCTTGGGCAAGACACTTCACCCACCTTGCCTCCAGTGTCACCCACACCGGTGTATGAATGTTTAGTGATGGTCAGAGGCATGGACTGGCAGCCACGTTTCCATCAGCCTGCAGCTGTGGCTACAGATGGAATTTACCACCACCACAGAGTGTGAATGTAAGAGTGAATGAATAATGGCTCAATAATGTAAAGCGCTTTGGGTACCTTGAAAAGCGCTATAGAAATCCATTATTTTTATCATTATTATTATTATAAAGCCCTAGGCTGATCTGTTATCCACTTATTGAACTATTTGTGGCCAAGACACTGAACTCAAGGTGTTCACAGCTGCTGCTCAACTAGTGTGTGATTATGTATGTGAATGGAAGAATGTAACACATTGTAATGTGCTTTGGTGCCATTAAGGTACAATAGTGCCCTATAAATGCAGTTGTTCTAGTACTAGGTCATTATAAGCATATTAAGACCATAATTCAAGTACAACTTCCTTTCTTACTATCAATACACAGTAATAGTGAGTTTTTAGGGAAACCATTAGTAAGAGGCCTAGTGCATGAATATGAATATGCTCATACAGAATAAGATGGTGCTTTATAATAACTAATAAAGGGCCATTATCTACTAAAATGTAAGCTAATAAGCAGCATGTTAAAGGTGAAAACATGTACCTAAATATGAAGTGTTGCCAAATCTCAAAATGACTTTAAGCCTGTTTTGTTATGCTGAGATATTACACATTGGACTGTTTTAGGCTCTTTGCTGACAGTGTACATATCAAAGCTGGAGCTTGGAACCTCTACAACTCTTTACCGCTTTTCCCTTAATGCCAGTACTCCTTCACCATGGAAAACGTGCAGCACAGAGCATGAAGAAGTGTCATCATTTCAGGTCAGGAAGCAGAGGAGTCTGCGTTTATAATTAATCATGGTGTTGTGTCTCTCAACTGTGATATGTGCCATTAAAGGGCTTATAACTAATCTTGTTTTATCTTAACAGGCTTATAGTCAGCCCTGCAGCAATTATACCACCAGAATGACTGTGTGTGTTTCGAGTGCGTACCATCCATACCCCAGCTGGATGATCACGTCTGGCTCATGTGACCCCCGCCACGGCTGGGCGCGAGAGTTTTCCTTTTATGTAGCATTGTCTCAGCAGCAGCACAGCAGGTGAAACGGCAAATGAAAAATCACAAAGCAGAACACAACTTAATTGGACTGTCATGTTGTTTTAGTAGAGAATCTGACATTTCAGTTTGGCTCTCTCTTCTTAGGAGACTGTACTTTGCCCAACGCCGGCTGCGACCTCATCCCAGCCGAGTGTGTGTCCACCCTCCTGGCTGCAGCATCAGCTCTGGGCCTGATGGGCCCACACAGGGAGCCTTTTATACTCCTCTTCCCAGTGGTGAGCAAGCAAATGTCATAAAATTTCATTAACATAAAGACATAAAAATTTGTTAGCCCATCAGGAAAACCATTCTCACATTGAATATGTGCAGCAAAATGTCTTTAAGTTATTGACTTTCCTATTGAGTCTAAAAAAAGGAAATGAAATGAGATAAGACTTCTTTAAAATACAGCTTCGCTTCACAAGTTTCACTTCAAGTTTCACTTGTGTTTTTCCATTTCTGTTTAAATGCACAGTACTCCATTTGTACAGATATTTTTACTCTGTGTGAATAAATCTCTGCTTCTGTTTACACAGATCCCTCATCACCTCCCAAAGTAAAACCATCCAAAACATTTGGCTTCAACCCATGTAGCGGTGGTGTGTGTGGCCGCCCAGCAGTGCGTCCTCTGGTCGACACTGGTGCGATGGTGTTTGTGGTGTTTGGAATCTTAGGAGTCAACCGAACAGTGCACAGAGACAACCATGTAATTGGAGATCTGGTGAGGCTCACCTGTGCAGGAACATTTTTGAACTCACACAGAACTCAAGCAAAGTCTGATCTTTAAATTGTATTATGGTGGTGTTGATGCCTTTTTTTTTAATCCTCCCCAAAGGGCAGCATTATATTGGATCCACAGTTTGATATTTTCCAGGAAATGGGGCATCTTTGCAAAATCTGTAAAGCTATTAGTGCGAACAAACAGCTTGTGAAGCCAGGAGGAGCGCAGTGCCTGCCTTCAGGTAACCACTACCTCAGTTTGCAAATCTGAACAACTCAAAGAAGAATTATTCATGCAGAAGCCTGTTAAATCGTATTAGTATAAATAACAACACAGTCCAAATCCTGAATAAGAGAGAAGAAATAAAACATGAACTATATAAATTAATATCATATAGTATATGAGATTAAAGAGCTTGAAATATACTGACTTTATTTCTCTTCTAATTTTTTCAGGTAACAAACTGTCCTCCATTTTGCCCCTCCTCCACCCTGAGTGTCATTCTCTCCCTGAACCCAACCTGCTCCCTGGGCAGCTCTCTCACGGAGCAGTGGGAATGCACGGAGGCAAGGTCCGCTGGCTGTCCATGGCCTTTGAATCTGTAAGTCGCTTCATCTTTCTGCTTTTTCATGTCCCTGCTTCAAAGAGCAGCTCAATCTGAGTACACTTTCAGCCGCTGACATCCCTAATTCTCTACCTCTGTTCTCTTAAGACCACATACAAGGGAAAATCCTCCTTTCAGACTTACTCTGACTTCCTTCAGTGGGAAAACTTCATTCAGGAGCAACTTGCCTCCCTGCCACAGTCCTCTGCACTGCAAAGAGGTTTCCAGACCTGTGAGCACTGGAAACAGATCTTCATGGAAATTATAGGTGAGAAGTGGCAAGTGGCATGCAGTTCCAAGAGGGTTTTTTCTCACAGATTGCCAGCATAGTCTCACTCAACTTCAACCTGACAAGAGGGATTAATCAGCAAAAGTAAATGAGGGTAGTAGCATGCTAATAAAGGCCTCTCTGATCTCTTTTCAGGTGTGGAGAGTGCCCTCTGGAGTCTTCTGCTGTCTCTGGCCATCTGTGTAGCAGCCGTGTCGGTATTTACTGCACATCCACTGCTGTTGCTTCCAGTTCTTGTGACCATTTTAGGTAAATTATAAGTATATTCAGATTTGATAGTAGAGTCATGAACAAAATGTTTTAATACTATGTACACATTTTATATAGAATTCTATGTCCTCCCATGAGACTCATTATGTTTGATTTTATTCTTTATTTAATGTCATGCATACTGTCTAATCCTCAAGGTTCTAAGAGACACCAAAACAAAGTAGCAGCATGGTCGAAACATAAAAAAATTCACTACCTTTCATTAAAAAACCACAAGATCTTTTACAGTTCCAATAAGGTTCCCTTCCTGAAGCATAACTCAGGTATTTCATCATCATCTAGCCAAAAGAAATCATCATAAAGGGAGAATATTTTAGTGCATCCCTTATGTCCTTGTAGACAGGGCAGTAAAACAAAAAATGAACCTCACTTTCACTTTCACTCACATAACAAATTCTGTCGTCCTCTGGAGTCACATTAAACCCTCCTATTCTCTAAGGATAATAATAATAATGTTCCTGAATGCACAAGGAAGTTTGTCATGTGAACTTGTACTTCACATTGGCTTGTGCACTCTATTTATTATTTAAAGAATACTACATTTGTATTTTTTTTAGAACCTTTTCTCTGTATATATCAGAAACACTTTGTTCCCAGTCTCCTGAATTATGCAGTGTAACCTGCATAGATTACTTATGCAGTTCATTTTGTAAAATTCAGTTTATTAGGAGGTAATGTGGAGTGTTGGCAGGCTGGGGTCTCTCTGTATGCAGCTTGCATGTTTTCCCCATGTCTGCATGGGTTCTCTGGTGGATTCTGACTCCCTATTTATTTCTATTAATTTACTTCCTGCTTGTGTGGTAAAGACCCTGCAGGGTAAATTTGTGGGAGCTATTCCACTGTGCGGATTCTTCCTCTTCTCGAGTTTCTTCTGACAATCTAAAGACACGCACCTTAATTAACGTGTAATTAATTAAGTTAATTGACTCTTAGTGACTCCAAGGTGTGAATCTGAGAGCAAATGGTCTGTGTCTGTATTCCAGCCCTCATGTGAATTGGTGACTTGTCCAGGATGACCCCACAGAGGATTAAGCAGTTACTGGAAATGAATGAATATATGAATGAACGTGCGTAGGTTTTATGTATAATTCTGGGCTTTTGTCTTGACAGGTGTGATCTGTCTGGTGGTGGCAGTAATGTACTGGCTGGGCTGGGAGATGGGAGCAGTGGAGGCAATTTCTCTGTCAATACTCGTGGGCTCTTCGGTCGACTACTGTCTACACCTGGTGGAGGGATACCTGCTGGCTGGAGAGACCCTGGCCTCTTCGCTTGGTCAAGGCTTGGTAAGAGACCGTGAAATATGAAAAGCTTCCACATCTTGTTTCCTGTTTATACTTTCATGTGTCTGTTCACACTTGTTTAAATACCTCATGACCAAGCGTTTGGATTTAATAAGACAAGAATGGCCCTGAAGGCAGGTAAATAAAGAGGAGCGGCTCATTCCATCACTGTCTGTTTTTTTTTGTTTGTTTTTTTTGCAGGAACCTGAGGCAAAGAGGCAGAGGCGGACTGTGGAAGCAGTGAACCATGTGGGCGTTGCCATAGTGTCCAGCGCCGTCACCACAGTGATCTCCACAGTACCTCTCTTCTTCTGTGTCATTGTGCCTTTTGCCAAGTTTGGCCAGATAGTGGCTATTAACACCGCCGTCTCCATTTTGTTCACCCTCACCGTGACTGTGGCCATGTTGGCGTGTTTGGCTCCAGCCAACTTCAACAGACCCCCCGGCGCTGTGTTGAAGGCCAGTCTGGCTGTGGCAGTGACTATAGCTTTGGTAGCGGGTCTGTGGTGGGTGGGGGGACAGCTGGGGACGTTAGCCTGGCAAACAATCAGCACATAAACACAACTCAAACATTCAAACACTGATGTCAGGCAGAGGGTTTCCTCCGCAACAAAACCATGAGACACCAACGAAAGCACTGTATTTTCCTCCTTAATCTTGGGGTCAGTAAAATGATCCCGTACTAAACAGCACAAAGATGTCAGATTTAATACCATAAACAGAAGCTGTTATCTATATTCATCATAAATTTAGATTCTTTTGAACTTATATTGATTGTAATTATTGGGGAGAAATACCCACCTGGGCAGTACCTCTTCTAAACTCACTGTAAATTATTATGTGACTCATTGTTATGAGCAGACCCTTCTGTGTAGAGATGATGAATCAGAAGGGGAATTTTTTCATCTGATTTCACCTCTACCCTGAGGTGGAGATAGCACAGACTGAGTAACTGTTGGGAAACACTGGCTTGAGTCACAGTCTTCATCAGTGTAAGTTATTGAGTCCTGAAGTGCTGCTGACTGTTCTGTGACCTGCCCGTTGTGCACATTGGCAGAGTGTTGCTCTTCGACGTCTGTGAAGATTAGTGTTACTGGTTCACATGACTCATTGCCATCTTGTGAAACAACATGATTTCCGTTTCCTTTTTGTGTTCTCGTGGATTGGATGTGATGTTTTTCAGCCACATCTGTAAGGCAGGTTATGGTGTCCTTGTGTGGCTGGATTTAAAGCTGTATTGAGATTTATACTGTGCACTTTTCTGTTTTAATATGTGATGTAAATGTTTTGGTATGCTGCTCTCACAAGTTGTGATCAGAAATTTTGATGCTGCCAGCACACACTTGTTCTGTGTTTGCCAATTCTTACCACAAACTCGCCCGCTTTTCTGACCATCACATGTTTATATCTTGGATCCGAAAGTTCTTCATGGTCTCTATTTTTGTTATCAGTGCCAAATGAAAGAGACCACTCGTCAGCTCCTCAGGTGTACCCTCTACATGCCCTCCACCACACTTGAAGCCACTCACTGTAACCCACTCTGCTCTCTCACAATTTAGAGTATCACTCAAACACCTATCGACGTTGGTTGCGGTCTGCCCCACAGAGAAGGTTTAGGCCATTTGTCAAACCAAGTTAACATTCTAATGGTTAGAGAGAGGGACCGACTGAAATGCCGCAAGAGCAGTAAATTTTTGTTTTGTGTTGTTACTTGTGAATGTCAAATAAAGCAGGTGCAGAAAGCCTGGGGTGTTTTCTTCTGAAAGCTCAGCACTGTTTTCTTCTGCATTGTTATGTAACGCAGCAGCGCAGCACAATGAAGACCTGTCACTGTTTGCTTACAGTCACATAATTACTGGGAGAGCCACAGTAGAGAGCATCACATATCCGGGTGGATGTAGTTAATTATTCATTTGAAATGGCTCAAATTTAACATTGAATTGCATCGCATCAATGTTTCATGCACGCCATTGTTCTACATACAGTGGCCCTCCTGCTCATCTGAATGCAACAAAAAGGAAAAGATGTAAAGAAAGGCAGGAGAACCTTAAGATGACTACTTTCATTGTTTTGCTAAAGTAGCACCATCAAATTTATTATATTGACATTTATGTAAACACCATGGTGAGACTTGTTAGTACAGTAACTTTATCAGGCTAACTTTCATTACATTTATATCGAGTAATTCTTTTATTCACAGACCCATGTAGCATCGTATCTCCTTACAGATGTTCACAAGCTGAAGACAGTACATAAAGGAGTAGAGCTGAAATGTGATCAGTTACGGTTTCTTTTTTTTATCTATTAAAACACCTACAAAATTCCCATATGTGACAAAGGCACTGCATTTCTCTCAACCTGCAAAGGCATGTTTCTGTTAATGTTTTCTGGATGAAAAGTCCTCTGCATCCAATTAAATCTGTCGTTTCAGTCTCAGCATGAAATGAGGATGAACACATTTCAGTCACATACAAATAGTGAATGTATTCTGATTAATACTTAAAATAAATGATCTTGTATATATATAAAAAAAAAAACTAGTGATCTAAATACGAATAATCTTAAGTTAACTCTTGATCAGTATATCTGTGTGGTTACAAAAAAAGATAAGGATGATCTTCCCGCGATGTCTAAACATTTTATTTAAAAATCCAAAAATACTTCAATATCATTTTGTGAGAAATATTTACCTTTCACAACATCACACTGTGGTCACTACATCTATTTTGCAGCCTTTGTTGGGTTAAATATAGCAATTTACTTTCATGCCAGTGTGGCACTTTTTTGTGCAACAACACGCTCTGCATCTTGTATTTCTATGAAAAAGCACAACAGAATAGTAATGGGATAATTACTGAGGGGAGAGATGTTACATGTAGAGGAATGAATATTTAGCAAGGTGTGAGAAGAATTGTTTTCTTTGTCTGAAATGACAAGCACCATCTATAAATAGTGAATCCCTCCAAAGATGAATGAGGAGTATTTATATTTGACTTTGTTTGGTTTTTTTGTGTTTGCTGGGTGTCAGAACATTCTTCTAAAACCTTTTTTCAAGCATAGATCAGTGTGTGCCATTTAAGTCTTCGGTTCTGTGCTTCTCCTCCTACTCACATGTCCTGGGTTGCCTCCAACCAAGGCCTGCGAAAGGACTCAAGCTTATGCAGTTAAAATATGGCTGTGTACTGATGCAACTAAACTCACTCAGTGCACTGCAAGGACGTGATTTCACTTATAGGAAGAACTGTTTTTCTGCCAATTTTTGTGGTAAACAAAGGAGAGACATTAGACAGATGTGGAAGGCTACTGCAGATCCACATATGATAAGTAAGAAATAAATGGAGAAAAGGAATGAGTGAGCAACATAGTATATTCAACATAGACCAATGGCTATACATTAGAAGGCAATTATAGGGCTAATTTCAACAGTACCTTTCCATTTTTACATTATTAATGTAACTACTATGACAATAAATACCCAGGCTCATTTGGTTCTTGAGAAATACTTCATTGTACCAAGAAAAGGCATTTTCTCTGGAGAGAAATTATTTTACATCAGAACTGTAAATCAACACTGAAACATAAGTCATATCTTTATTACCCCATGTTGCAGGGCACACACAATGTTCAAGTATGCCTGAGGAACTGAATGGAGCAATTAAAAAACAATGAAGAATAAGAGAGATAAAATGCATTTAAAAATAAGTGAACTGGCATTGCATTTCACAAAAATTCATAAGCTCATGATTTTGGAACAATTCACTGTAAAGTGCTAACTGGTTTGAGCTGAGAAAAGCACATGTTCCCTTTGAAAGATCATACACATTATTTTATACATGGAGGTACAGTAAAAGCCAGTCAATAGGCAAGCAATTACCAACCAGAAGACATGGACCACATTTCATTTATTAGTCCTTTAATAAGATAACTGCTTCCTTAATTTCCTTGTTAACGATAACAACGAGAATCTTGCCACTGGCTGCCAGGACAATGCCAATTACAAATGCTGGTGTTGTCACTGTACAGTTTCCTTCTTTCCTTGTAATTACATGCAACTGACTGACATACAGTATCAAAATCTCAAGTCAAGTCCTTCGAATCCTCTTATGGATAGGAATCCTTGAACCAAAGGGATGAGAGTGTGAGGAGAGGAGAGCAATTCTTGAGGAGTGCAGGAGACATTCCCATACTCCTCCTCTTCCTCTCCTCCCCCTGGATGTGGTGGGCTGGCCCGACAAAAGCAGAGATCTGTCCAGCTGATGCCTGCCTTCCTACAGGTCCTGAGAATCCACTGTTTTCCACGGTGCCTCTCATTGGGAGGCACACTTTAAAAAAAGAAACAAACCAAAAAATATCTGGAGGGGACTGGGTCAATACATTTTCCCCTACTGTCCACCTAAGGCGGACATTCATCCTCCCATCCCAATCCTAACCATAAAAAGGTAAAAACAAGGTGTACTGCAGAATGGCTTTACTCCTCACAGTCTGTGGGGGGAGCTAGAGCCCCTAGGAGCTGAGGTGCGGTTGGTGGTCTTGCGGCTGTTCTGTCGTGTCTGATTCATCTTGGTGGCCGAAGGTTTCCGAGCGTCAGGCTGGCGCCTCCCTTGGGGGCCCCTCCGTTTGCCCCTTTGCCCCGCGCGGCCCCTTCCGGCCCCCGCTGGTCACTTGCGTGAGTGCAGTGTGTCCTGGAACTTGGTGCTGGTGTAGCGGACGTGAAATCCTTTTTTGTTGATTGTATCATCAGAGCGGAACTTGATCACAATAGAGTCACCAGCCGAGTAGATCTCCTCTGGAGGCTGACAAAAAGAACAAAACAGTAGATTCGTTTACAGCTGTCAGTTTCTGCTTCTCTGACTACACTCAATTAAAACTAAGACTTCTCACATGCTCTGAGTAAAGTAAAAGCCATGATGTATGGCTTCAAACTACTCTTTTAACAGCCAGAGGCCAAGTAAGGATCCAGAATCAGGACTGGACTTTGGCTGCGGCTGTGGGAACAATAAAACATTCTCAGCTAAAAGAAAAGAATTTTGTGAGCACAAAAAATGTGCATTATTTAACTGGTCTATTTGTTAGAATACTGAGAGGACAAAAAATTAATTTAAAATGTAACAGCGGAGACTGAAAATTATAATTAGTTGGTTAAGGTGCTCAGGCTGCTGCCCTGTGGATACAATGAAGAGCAACATCTGAGAAGACAGAGTCTGTGCAACCAACTGTGAAACACTGGAGTGTTGATTAAAGCCTCTATTCATAACCCATAATGTTTCCTCAATTCTCCATAAGGCTTGGTTTATGAGGAAAGGGATTTAAAAATCCCCCAAAAGAAAAAATACCCCCTGACAAACAGTATTGTGAATGCAGAAATATGTAGTCTAGTATTTAACTGAGAAACGTCCTTGGGCTAAAAGTAAGCCTGTCTGCGCTATAATGAGTTTTCACCCTACTTTGGACTGAATTGTGTCAGTTTATTTCAACCTGTTTTATAAAAGGAAACTTGATTGAGGAGCCGCTCCCCTGGGGTACTGAAGATGTTATGTCCCCTCCAGCGAATGATTCATAGGAACAGGCTGGAGTAAAAGGCCAGAGCTTATTATTGAAGTGTGTAAATGAAATCAAGCTGTTCTCTGACCTGAGAAAACTTGCGTTTCTATTCCCTGCTGGCCTCATTGTTCCAGACTCAAGCTACAGCCTCAACATTGGCTGATTAATTCTCAGTTACGACCCACTGCTGGAGACTCTGATAGGCTATTGGCGCACAGGGAGTGTCGACTTGTACTGACCTACAACCGCTTCCACAGCAACACTTCCAAACTCCGAGGAACACATCAACTTAACAAAGTGATTAAAGCCGGAGTATGGAGTGGAATTAAAAGCCCCGGGGCAGCTGACAAAGTCACCCTTTTACAAACCGCTGGCAAAGGATACACAACAGGAGCGCTAATTCCAAAACAATAGTCTGAACACTCCTGCTGTCATTCCCTTAAGCAGAAATTTCAGACATGAAAAGTGGAGGCTTGACAGTTGTGTTTGTCATGGAAGAGTAATTCAGAGAGCAGCAGCTTTGTGAAATATCGACCTACCCCTGAGCCACAGTAACGTCCCAGCCGTGGAGATTTGGTGTCAGCGCCATCAAATAACTCCATATAGTCATAGCCGCAGTCTGCCTCCTCCTCGATCTCAAAGGTCTGGAAGATGAGCTCCACACCGTAGCCTTTCTCTGCTGAAATCACCCACTGACAGTCAGAGGCTCCGGGGTAGTTATTGTCCCCAAACTGGGCGTGGGAGAACAGATCCTTGGTCTTCACTTCGGCCTTTAGGCGACCTCCACACTCTGAAGAGAAGAGTAAAGTTAACCGCAGCCAGCACTAATATGGAACAAGCTGATCTTCTAATTTGTGGTTTCATGGGAAATGCTGTACCTGGCCTCTGGCTCATTTGTAGTTTGATAACATGGAGATATAAAAACTTCACTAATGATGCTCTTAAAATAAGTTATAATCATTCAAGACAGGGTGGTGAACTGTGGCCTAAAGTGAAAATCTACAAATTTTCAAAGCTTAACATTTGAGAAGTAAAATGAATGCCCCAAAATCTTCAGAAATATTTTAGTCTTTAAGTAGAATGGGAAACTAGTTTTTGAAAATCAAATATATAATCTTACCTGCAGTATGGGAGGCCTCAAAGCCTTTCTTCTGCACAGAGTTGTCAGAGAAAAAGCGAATGAACAGCTTGTTGCCACTAGACGTGATGGGAGGAGGCTTCTTGGTTCCACAGAAGCGACCGAGACTTGGAGCTTTTCCATCGCGTCCATCATAGATCTCAATGTGATCATAAGCACACTCTAGGTGGGCCTCCATGTCGATTTCATTGAAGGCCTGAAGGCAAACCGGGAAGTGAGTACAATTAATAATGAGCTGAAAATGTTATTTTGCTGAAAAAGATTCAATAATGAAATCCAATTTTAAGACTACTAAATACTTTTAAAGATGTAAGTGATTTAAGAGTCATTCATGGCTTTAGGAGGTAAAGATCAATTTTGCTAAAAACATGTTTTGCCTGAAGGAAAAGCATGTCTCAGCATGAGGACAAACTATACATCAACAAGTAAAAGAGAGTAGAGTATGTCCTCTTGTTTTTTTTGCACAATACGCTGATATATGATAAGTTTTCTTTTGGTAAATTGATGATTAATACAAATCGTCTTTTATCCATATTTCACAGATGTCAGCCAAAAATGCGGAAAATAACAGAAGGGGGAGCCACACATCATCGTTAGAAACGATATAACAGCTTCTGACATCAGTACAGCAAACACAGATGTTCTTAGTGGATTCAGCAATTCCGCTACAACGCAAGAGCAACACATAAACACATGATTGACAAGTTAAATGATACAGAGAGTAGGAGGAAGTGACACATACTATTTTGATACGGTGACCTGGAGTGGTGGTGAGTGCCCAGGTGCATGCCTTCTTGCTGGGGTATTTATCCGGCCAATTGGGGCTGGTGATGACACCACTTACACTATTCACAGTGTGATCGCATCCAGCTGCAACAAGACATCACTGAGTCAACACTGACTACTGCAACTTTTTTTGATAGTAGAAAGCATTCGCCCTGAATTCCACATAGTTACTCAGACCGAGGAGGAATAAGGACCGGGAATGAGTATACAACTGTCAAGGAGCAGAACGTTTAAGGTGAAATACCTTCTTTGCAGTCATGTTTGTTCTCATGCAGCACAAAACCGCTCCGGCACTGACAGCTGTAGCTCCCAAAGGTGTTGACGCACTCATGCTGACAGCCACCATTCTCCTTAGAGCACTCGTCTTTGTCTGAGGAAGCACAGAGGACACAACCTTAGTGACTGCTTCTTTTAAACCCTGACAGAAAGAAGCTCTGAGTGACTGAATCAAAGACTTGTGATGCTTTGCAGAGCACGGCCAGTTGACTTACCAGAAAAGAACTGTGCCTTAAAGCCCTTTTTGGATACTGTATTGTCTGATTTGAACTCAATGCGCATGTTGTTGTACTGAGAGGTAATAGCTTCAGGTTTCTCTGCCCCACAGAACTTCCCATGTAGCCTTGAATCCGCCGAGAGCCCACTGCGGACCTCCACGTAGTCGTACTTACAAACCTGAAGCAGAAAAACAGAGCATGTGAAGATGCTTGGAGGTTTTATTTGTTTTTAATTATGAAACACGAGAAGGGCAGGAAAGCTTCAGAGAAAGATGAAGTGCAATGATAAGAGAGAAAACACAGAAAAACAGAACAAACCCACCCCGCGCTGACTGAAAATAACCCCAGTGCTCACGTCATTGCCCTCAGTCTCGAAGACGTCAAAGAGCAGAGTGATGCGGTACTGTGTGGGGGCAACCAGCTGCCAGATGCAGTTCTTGTTTGGCGGGTACTCTCTGGGCCACCCCGGGCTGGTGATCGAACCATTCAGTTTGGTGATGAAGCCTCCACAAGCAGCTGAATTAAAACACAACATACACATAGAGTCACTTACACTAATACAAGGAGGGAAAATAAATAAAATCCCCACGTATCACATATACAAAGTGTTTCTGTATGTTGCAAATCATAGCGGGTAGAGGTTTTAGGCAGACGTGAGAGCCTGTTAAAATAACATTTCTGTGTCCTGCATAAAGCAGATTACTGCCTGACCTTGAGTCTTGCTCAGCTTTGCATTAGTTATGCAATAAACAAAATGTCACAACAACTGCTGTTACCAATTCCTGATGCCAACCGGGGTGCAGGAAAATATGAGTTGACTTGAGTATCACAATAATACAATGGTAATTTATCGATCCTAAATAACAGTGTCTTGATTTTTAATTCGTGGTTTAGAAGCAAGTGTATTTTGTGCCGTGTTTAAACCCAAAAACATTGGATGACACTGAACTTAAATGTATTACTCTAGTTTTTCACCCAGATTTTTATTTATTTATTTTTTTTAATTCAGTAAATCACCTTGCTTCCAGTATTACAGTCAGGATCATTAGGTGCAAATTGTAATGCCAGATTAATGACAAAACAAGTTTAAATAATCTGTTTATCTTTATGCATGAGGAAATAAAACATCTGGTCATGCAGTGCAATGATAAACTTTCCTATTTAACTATCAGACGGTCAGTGAAATCACACTGTACTGGTCAGAATTATGCTGCAGTTGTTTGCTGGAAAACTACTGAAAAAAGTGGTATAGATGCAGTGACCTCAATCTTCCTCTAGGGGCGGAAATGGGTTTATTGTTCAAGCAGATATTATACAGTGTGTATACTAGTAATTAGATCTTAAACATAATATTTAGGATAAATGTAAAGTTTGTATCGCTGTGACTCAAATCTCTAAAAGACAGTATCATCCCAGCAGAGGCATTAATGCTGGCATGTTTTCTGTCCTTCTGAAATGACTGTACTTATTGTATTTGGGTGTAATGCTTCAACATGTAAATTACATGTTGAGCTGTGCTGGTGACTTTCCTCCCTGTACTTACCCTCACAGCTGCGCTTGTCAGCAGCCAGCTCATAGCCTGGGTCACAGGCGCACTTGTAGCTGCCCAGTGTGTTGACACAGCGTTGCTCACAGCGACCGTTGTCCGGCTTGGAGCACTCATCCATCTCTGAAAACACAAAGATATGTTAGGACCCTTTTTGCTGGCCCCCTGGCCCGATGGTGTACAAGAGAAAACCACCCAAAACAACAGCAGAGCATGAGTTGCACAGAGAGCAACTGTACAGTCACGATCAAAGCAATTATTTTTATGCTAATAACAGAAAAAAACCAACAGTGCTGGAACATGGCAAGTACACAGAATTTGGCTTTCCTTGAAGTTCATAACCCTTAAACCTCTGACCTTTGAAGAAGTTGGCAGCAAATCCGGCCTTGTTGACAGAGCCATCTGAAACAAATTTCATCCACAGCTGGTTGGAGCTGGTTTTAATATCATCTGGCTTATCGTAACCACAGAAGCGGCCCAGCAAAGGGCTGTTCTCCGAGTTTCCATCTCGGACCTCCAGGTAGTCATAGGCACAACTATCGTGTCTCTCAATCTGCAGAGGAAAAGGGACTAATGTTAGGCGGAAATCGCTGATCTAGTGATAGATATTTAAGGAACATGTACGCACGGGGAGTGTGTACACGCTTTATTAGACAAGACTAGTGTCTTACCTCAAAAGACTGGAAAGTAAGGCCTACATGGTAGCCCTGTGCGACGGTAATCTTCCAAACACACACTTTGTTGGGCCTGTAGTCATCAGGGTAGTTGGGGGACTGGATCTGGCCATTGTCTTTTTTCACCTCCCCACCACAGATGGCTGCAAGTGACAGTAAAAACAATAAAAACAAAAACTGAGCTCCCTCGATAGCAATATCATCAGCACATGCCTTTGAAAAAACATGTGCACTCACTGTTCTGATTTACGCAATGTGGATTAGCAGAAATGCCTCCACCACCCGCTCCCACACACACACACACACACACACACACACACACACACACACACACACACACACACACCCGCTCCCACACACACACACACACATCATCCCTTTGCACAGTCTGGAAACAATGGAGCTCAATGTGAAGCCCGGCCAAAATCTGATTAATGCGGCGTAAAGTGCCTGACACATCAGCAAAGAGGGAGCCAAAAACTGTGGATATTACTGCAGCTCCTAGGCACATTGTTGGATATGTGACTGGCCATGCATTCAGTCAGCTGAGCGACGTGCGGGAATAGAGTGCAGGGAGGTCGAGAGTAGGTGCTTACCCTCATAAACCGCTGAGAAACCTTTTCCCACCCAGTTACTGCTGCTGCGGAACTCAATCCACAACCGGCTGTCGGTGGAGATGATTGGCTCGGGCAGCTTATCACCGCAGAAACGACCTGGGTCACAGGTGAAAACACACATCAAGATTAGATTGGAGATCACAGCACCTTCAATATCCTGAATTTCTCAACAGATCTATTTCCTACTTAGAAGTTCCTGAACATTGTGCACTTCGAAAAGTTGAGTCAAGTGTTGAGATTCAGGTGAACAATCTGTTCAGTCCTTGTAGTTTATAAACGTCACAAACAGGGATAAAAGAAGAAGAAATAATAATCATAATAAATAAGAATAGTAA
>JAPTYQ010000030.1:22289512-22305218 GCA_029814465.1 Ostorhinchus cyanosoma | reverse complement strand
CTTTCCTTTCCTTTCCTTTCCTTTCCTTTCCTTTCCTTTCCTTTCCTTTCCTTTCCTTTCCTTTCCTTTCCAACAGCTGTAAAGAAAACTAAATAAACACAAGACCGTTATCGGGCAGAGCTATTAACCTAAATCTACGTGAAGCACATTCTCGACCTACAGTTTGAATACACACGGCTAGACGGGCATTTCTGTACATTGGCCTACACCCAGCCAGAGCCTCTGTTTAGACAAAGATTCCCTCTCTGCTTCCCAGAATCTGTTTGCCACAAGAGCGTGGCTGTTGATTTCAGGAGAAACCATACGCTGAGAGAAAAAAGCGGGACATGGCAGAGTTTGTCAGGTACATACGAAATAAGTAAAACATATAAACAGAGCAGGAAAAGAGGGCCAAGTATGAGCAAAAGGACGGCCAACAGCTGGTTCTCGTATCAGAGTGAAGTGGTAATGGCCATAGCCTGGCTTCACTTTTTTTTGTTTTGACTCACCTGTGCCCAGAGATCACATTGCACACAGGCTTTCAAACCCAATTCTACCATCAGTAAAACATTGCATGGCTGAGTAACTGCAGCTGTCTTTAAGGTTCCCCCACTTTGTTTATCTTTGCCATACAAGAGATAGTCAAAATACAGGTTTCATACACAAAACTGATTCCAGATCTCACACATGGGAGGAGGATTAACAGCAATATTTATACAAGGTAATGTAAAGCTTGTCGCAGGGTGCAAATATATTTAATGTATATGTATAAGTTGTCGAAAAGCCACTTTGCAGTGAGCGTACTTATGCATTTGCAATTACAATGATGACTCAGAAGCTGTATCTGAGTCAACTTCTCCCAAGAGGTCTATTTTGGCTTTGCAGCTACCCAGATGGTAAATAACACTTCAAATTTACCACAGCCTATGATGACTAGTGAGAGCCCAGACTGACCAGCATTCGTCATGGAGCTTTTTCTAGTAACATCCTTCCTGACACTGTGACACAGTTGTGTAGAGCTGACTGACAGCACAACATCTGGACAGGTTTCCTGCTGCATCCGACTGGGAGTGAAGAGTGAAGTCACCTGGCGACGGCTTTAAATATGACAAATTCAGAGCACTGCCTCTACAAACAGGAGTTTCTTTATGCAACCGATTTGTAGTTATAAACACCAATGGGAACTCGTGAACCTTAGACATTTTCACTTCATGTGCAAGGGAAACATCAACTCATAAACATTCAGTGTGCAATATTTGATGGAATATAGTGTTGAAGTGGCAGATTGCAATCAACCGAATATCCCTCACCTCATTCTTACATTCAGGTGATCATACACAAGTGAACACATAAGCACGAACACTGTAATGCATTTCTTCAATTAAACCCCCAAACATTTTACACAACTTTTCACAATTAAAGCCTTCCTACTTTATCGCTTAGCACATGTGGTTGACTACTAGAGGTTAACCTGATTGTGCTTGGACTGCAGAGGACATTTTATAGCAAAACATCCATTATAACACCTGAGTGCCATGAAGGTGCTACAGCAGACAGCACACAAATAAATCCATGAGCCTTAGGAGGCTGTAACGCCACTAATCATCAAAGCAGCACAGCAACATAATGAGGTGATTTGTGGTATGAAAGCAGAACTTTTACAAGAAGAATGTTGTGATGACGCAGGGCTACTGTTGCTGGGCTATCTCAGCCCCAGGACCAGTGCTGCTTTACAGGGGCTGCTGCTGCCACTAAAGCAGTGGGAACAAAGAGGGGGAACCATAATTTGAACAGGCTGTGGGTAGGAGCTGGCTCAGCCCGGCCAAACACTTTCACTATGGCTATAGAGATTTGGCTTTCAGTGTAAAGAAAATAAATATACATCGATTAAAGTTTTTAGAGACTCTGGATTTTAATCAGTTTAAATCACTGCCCATTGCTTGTGCTCTTGTTGGCATTCTGCTAACGCAGCAAAACACACAAAGACCATGAAACAATATGGTGGTGTGGATGCCAGAACAGGTTAAACCTAAGAAGCAACAGCTCAGCTAAATGAGAAATGAAAAGCCCTAGTCTAATCCACTCCTGATCTAAAGAGGAAGAATCTAAATGGAAAAGGATACGTCAGATTGCTGGTTACAAGTTACTTAATGCACCAAGTGTATTATTTTTTTGACTCTTTGTAATCCCAGTATAGCAATAGGCAATATAATCCTGTCCAAATATTACATAAATCACATTAGTGCTCCTCCGGTCTCCCTAAAGCCCCATGCAATGTGAGCATTGATTGTTATAAAAAACACTTCAGCCAAAAGAAACTTAAACTGAAGGGGAGTGCTGATTTTTAAAGAGAAGCATATGTAGGAGCAACTTCTACCCTCTGAAAACCAGCTTATATCACCTAAACTCAGGCAGGAAAGTAATATGTCATCCACATATTAACAGTGATCTTTTTCACATTGGTTCTCGATGACTATGTGTCTAGTTATTTATTTGTAGTCAAGTATTAAGCATTAAATTTAATGCATTCCATGTAATTCTTTGGCAACTAAGCCACATTACTCAGCAGTACTCAGACATAGAGCACATTTCTGATCTATAGAGTCATAAAACACTATGAGCAGGAATGGAAAACAAGATGATGGGTTAAAAGGTTGCAGCCAACTGGGAAAATGCTCCACCTGACTTGATTGAAGACTAGTTTGCATGTCTGGAGTGTATGGAGTGGAACTTGGCTAAGCTCATACCTTGAGAAAGTATTCCTGGCATAGTGCATGATACTGTCGAAGTCATAGACCTCTCCCAGAGAATCCACCTCCCCCGGCTCCATCTTTAAAAAGTTATACTCCTGTCCTGTGAAAGGAAAAAGGGAGAAAGCACAGTTGAAATATGAAGCTTACTCATACTGTGCACCCCATGTATGCATGTATGTCAAAGGTGAATCCAGTTGTACTTTGTCTTACACTACATTATATATTTATGTTACAGTGAACCTACAGTTACAAATGAAGCACCTGCAAAACTTTTTAGATACTTCATATATGACATATTAACTTTTATAGTGTCTTAGATCTAGTGTTAACATGTGCTGACCACATCCTAAAAAGGAAAAACAAAGGCTAGGAATGAAGTCTCACAACACTGGTGTTTATTTATTCCTGCTTTTTCCTTTCTGCCAAGATTCACTGTGAGTAAAAATCCTGACTTTTATTATTTCCTCTCATGCTGTGTTGCTCCAACATTATTATTAAGGGACTGCTGTAAGACCAGGGCTCCAGGCTCGTACCTGGTTGGATGTTGTCTCTGATAATACTGACGTGTTCGTCCCTGTCGGGCCGAGTGTGTTCATGCCAGAAGCCGATCACATGACCCAACTCATGCACCACAATTCCAAACTTGTCACAGTTTTTGCCAATGGATATGGCCTGAGGTCCCCCTCCACGACGACCCACATAGGAGCAGCACCTGTGAATCAGCAGCCACAAACACAAAGAGAGGTAGTGTTTAAGTCAGTAATACGGTGACTTAGAGCAAATTAACAGAAATCACTAATGAGCAAGTGGAAATTGTAGATGGATGCCAAAAAAGTCATGTCCCCTGAAGGGGAAGGAAGAATGTGTCTGGCTAATATCTAATAGCTCCTTTATTTCACTGTGCTCTGTGTGAAAGTAATGGAGCTTTTAACGAGAACATTATCTTAACAAACTATGTTCTGTTTTACAGGAGAACCGTATGAGGTGACCCGTCATCCACACATACAGGAGTGACATTCATTCATCTGTCTGCCAATGCAAATGCTGAGAGTGACGGTGGAAGCTGGCTGGCTGCAGCGCTCCATCTCAGCGTGACATGAAAGGTTCAGTGTGGGAGTCTGGAGGACGGGCACACACATCACGGCCCTGTGGGCCAGACAGCCGCTCTCTAATTACTGTGAGCCCAGCCAGGCTCTCCTGAGACACGCCTTGAACTTTGCACAGGACAGATGGGGGCCTCTGAATATGCAGCAGAGTCAAGCGTTCCCACTGTTAACCGCTGCCGCCTGCGTGGATAATGTCATCCCTGTTGCTCCTGAGGCCAGTAACTGGGCTAAAAATGGCTATCAACAGTTGGCAGGAAAGAAGTTCAGTTTCATGAGCTGCATCCACTTTCTGTGAAGCGGTTTGTGTTAAATGCTCAGTATCAGAGGTAGAGGTGCATTGTGTGTATGACATAATGTCTCTAGGTTAAAGGTAACTGAGCAGAAGAACCAGAAATGTACTAATACATATTTTATTTCCAGTGTGTCGATGGGTCATAGCAGGTTTCTAAAAATGATGACTTTCTGATTGGCTTCATGCATGACAACCTGTAAAAACTCATTTGGATGTAGAGGACTCAGGTTGGATTGGCCAGAAAAATCCAAAGAGTGATGTTTCTGCTCACCATCGAGTTGCTCATTGCATCTAACAGTAGCTCAGAAATGGACTCAGCTAATGCCAATGAATGACCAGAAAACATGCACAAATATTAGTTACTGGAAACATGGAAACATAAGATTTTAAGTTTTCGTTTTCCCCGTCAGTTGCTCTAAAACATCCCAGATCAGCTCTGGCCACTTTTTCTTGGAAACCGAAATGAATAGGTCCCACTGGTTTGTGTTCACAACAGCGCCAAGTGCTTTAATTAAAAATATTTGATCATTAAAAAAATTAGTTCTGAACGCTCAAACTGGATGTCAATTGTCGCTTAGCAACAACAAGAGCCACAACAGGCACTTTTCTCTAAGCATGTGTTCAGGGAGAAACGCTGAGTGGACACCAAGCGTAACCTCAGTGGAGAAGGTTAAACAGGGTTATGGAGAGGCTAAGGAAGTCTCCCCCTTGGGTGCAATTCCAAACACCACGTACAACACAAGTGGTTAGTGACTGATGTAGTGCGATGATGAGGCACAGGAAACATTCCTGGCCACTGAATGGCTGTCTCTTTCAGAGCTAGTAGGGGGCTGAAATAACAGCTCACACAGAGACTGGAAACACAGAAGATGAACAATAGTGAAAGGCTGCTGAGCAGGAGGTGAGGAAAACTACTTAGGTGCTCAATAATTAGCTGTAGAAAAGGGGACGCTCAGTAAAGGCTGATCATTGTTCGGTTTCGTCGTGCGGAGCTTCAAACCCACTGACTCACCCACACGGTCGGTAGGTGAAGACAATATAGCTCTCCTCCTGCGTCCTCTCGATAAAGGTCACACAGGTGTGTTTCTCCCAGTGCCGCATGGCCTGGCGGAATATCGCCCGCTGACTGCCTGAATAGGACCAGAGTAAGAGCAAGATGAGTAGAGACAAACACACTGAGCTTTTATAGAAAAACAAAGACGAAATGGATAAAGGGGAACAGAGGGCAGCTCCAGGACAAAAAGTTATAGCGTGACAAATAATACTTTTTCACCTTGTAAACAACACTAATGTACTCCTAGTTTCATGACCTTGCAGTTACTACACAAAACCACGGGTACTACTAAGTACATTTTCGAAGAATTTTTAGGAATCAGGTTGAAAAAAATGATACCTCAACACATTTACTTCCTGCAACAACATCCTCTTTTTTCTTTTTTTTGTAACCACAAACAGGATAAACGGCTGAGTAAGACATGTTGCTTTCTTGTCATATGAACTCATTCTGCAATAGTAGTTTAGTAATAGAAATAATCTTGAAAAGATATAAATAATTACCTTAGGTTGAACATTACACGATACCAAAAGGTTAATGAACTGTCGATCAAAGAACACAAATAAGGCTTTACCTCAGCAGAGTGATGTGTAGGTCAGTGTTACTTACCACTAAAGTTTCCACTGATGACATATGGAATAACACCTTCAGGCCAAACACGCTCAGGTCTGGAGGTGGCGGCCCTTTTCCTGCGCCGTGAACCTTGTCTAGTCTGACTACTCTGATTAGTTGAACCTGAGAATTTTACATTAAGAAACAGAAAGAAAAGCAACATTCAATACATCCTCTGGCCGAGCAAGGATCTATTAAAAAAGTCTTATAGGAAAATATTCACACTGCACTCTCTGCTTGTCTTTTTAGCCTAAAACTAAAGAACACAGTTTGATATCATTTAATCCTCTAATTATTATTTCTTATTAGGAAAATTGCCATTTAATTCCTCAAAGAGCTTAGTGTAATAACATTGCCACATATTCACTGAATGGAATTCTTTCTTCTTTTAATTTCATTTCCCATTTAACGTCAGTCAAACGCAGATAAATGCAGGGTAACCATGGAGACGGAGCTGGAGCTAAAGTGATGATTATATTAAGAAATAATCCATAAGTGAACCACATATAGTACAGTCAGCTGCTCTGCCAGGCAGGCAAACTTACTGAAATATAATCATAAAAGACATCTTGCATCGGCTATAACTTTTTTATATGTAATTGTATTTACAGAAATTGTTGGAACAAAATGAGTTTGACTCATAAATGTTAAAGAAAATGTAGAACACTTTTTTTTTTTGGCTTGAAAGTTATAATTATCTGTCAGAACAGTAACTTCAGGTACAATTGAAAGCAGACAAAAGTGTCACAGTGGAGTATTCATGCTCTTTGACTCAAACTAAAAAGTCAAACTGACACTTATAATTAATTCTCCTTCTTTGGGGGAGGGTCCCAAGTTAATTCAATCAGTCAGTGCTGTGTTACCTTTAATGAAAACCAGAAAAATCCTCAGAGTCCGCAGATGCTTGTACCCTGTTATTTAGTGGGAGCTTGCTTTGATCGCTGTATTCCACAATAAATCCCACTAAATTTGATTAACATGTAACATGCACAATTCGTAGCAAGTTTTTTTTTTTTATTTGTTGGAGCAATGTGTTCTGTTGAATTTCAGTCTCCCAGAGTAAATCCAAGGAGCCTGGCAAGATCAATTAGCACATACACTTGTGCATGTGTTGAGGAAAAGTCTGATAACAGCCAAATCTGCTTGGTTAAGTGATAAGAAGGAGTGCTGACAAAACTTGTGGGAGATGTGTTAAATACAAAAAATGATTAAATCGATGTCCTTCATTCATGGTTAAAAAGGGAAGGGTTTTGTCAATATTTTGCTATATTTTATCCTGAGGACGTATGATGTTTCCGTAGGCATCCCTGCTACCTTATTTAAGTCCAATTTGACTTCTGTGCGAGCAACAGAATCAGTGCAGATCATGATTAATTGTTTTACCAAGTAGGTGATTTGTTTTAGGATAATGTGCATCCACTGGGGGTTCATTCTGGAACTTTGTGTATTTTAAAGTCAAACATTACTCTTCCTCATGATGCTAATCAGCTTTTTCTTCTTGTTAACTTCTGTTTATTATATTAACTACAGCGTTTTCCACTTTAACAATCAGACCTGCAATAACTAACCTGCTCCAGTGTAGAGATAAGCCTGTAAACACAGTGAGGCTGTTTCCTCTTATCTGCATGATTCACTACTTAGCCCCAAAAATCAGTCTTACTCCACGGACATTTAAAAAGTACTTAAGATGCATTTTTCAGCTTACAAAATGCTACCTTTCCCAAACATGTACATAAGTTCTGGGCAGACTGGAGCAGGCACACACTTGTTGGTTCATGTTCACCTATAGTTTATAGGATTCTGAAGTCTCCTTCTCTGTGGTGACTCACAGCTGTTGGTTAAATACTGCTTTTTGATTTTAAGGACAACATTAAACCTGACAAAGCCCCGCAATTACTGTTGAACATGGTGATACAGGCACAGCAATGTGTAGTGATAACATGATTGTTGTACACATGAGCATTTACAGGGAACAGGTGCTGCTTTGACAACTGTAGCATTAGGAAGGTAAAACCTGCTTGTGTATAATTATTCATTTATTTGAGGCTGATTTAATAGGGACATGGCCATGCAAATACCATAGTAATTACTGCAGATGCTAATTTGTAACATCTGATACTAAAAGGGATTTTATGGTAAGAACTCACAAATGAGAGTAAGGACTGTGCATTAATTTGTTCCTAGTGATTATAATACATGAGGTGATTGCTGCTCTGTACCTGTGTGGTTAAAGGTGTGCACGGTTCTTTGAGCCAAATCGATTACTCTGTCCACTCTGAAAGATCGCAGGTCCTCCTCATCTAAAGCAATGTCTCCCAGAAAGGCAGCTGAAAAACAGAGAAACAGAAATGGCACATGTCAGACAACTGTAAGGCAACTCCAATCTGGAGCATCAGTTAGCACCGCCCAGTAGCCTGGAGCTTTTCCGGCTGCTCAGACTGAGTAGGCTGCATGAAGGCCCAGTCAAAGCTCTTACGGACGACCTAGAACGTGTAACACACACACAAACGTATAAAAATATATATGCTCCACTCTTTTCTTCTTAGGTTTACTTTTTCCTTGCAGTGAGACCAAAATAAAGTTGTGAACAGAGCAGTGTTTCTGTTTGGATAACAGGAAGGCGGCCTTGTCTCAACTCCAAATTATAGCATAGCAATGTAAGCAAGATATTGTACATGACTCATGAAATGAATGGAGAATATGAACTCAGAAACCTTAGTTCAGCCAAGTTCAATCCAGATTCAACCAAAACAACAAAACTCCCAGTTTGTACTTTGGCGTCCTTGGATAGTTAATAAGAGCTATCAGATATGATACAGTAAGACACTGACACTGCCTCGATGGAGCAATATAGGGCACCTTGAACAAGTAATAGCTTTTTAATGAGGCCAAGGATAGGGAAAATAACCAAACAGTCCCACTTTATGAGGAATGTGCTTTATGGGATTCCTTGCTAAATGCTCCATTTCTGTAGAGCATAAGGTAGGAGTCCTCTCCGCAAAAGACTGGGTGCTCAGTTTTACAGGCCTTTAACACCAGCACGTTTTCAGAATTTATTGCCAGCTTGTATGCAGGACCTTGGGGGTGTTAGGTGTGGAGGCTGGGGGTGGGGGTGGATATGTTTGAGGTGATGGGGGAGAGGAGGTGAACGGTATCGCTGTAAGCAACGTCTGAACAGGAGAGAGGACAGCGAGAACGGAAGGGATGGGAAGAGAGGAAGGAGGCATTTCCCCTCTGCCCACACCGCAGCGCTGAATGGGGAAGGCAGATGTGGAGCAGAAAGAAAATGACAGCCTTCTGGATGTGTGTTTGGAGGTTTGTGTGGTGGAAGGAAAACGAACCCTGAGGGGTAAGAAGCAGAGAGAACCACCAAACTGTAGACTTAATGGTGGGGATTTACAGTGGTTATGTTTGTGAAAAGTTTGCATCTGTAAATCTTCTATATGACAGCCGAGATACAACACACACACACTGGAAAAATGCTCATTTTTATTTAGATTCAAGCCAGTCACAGATTTCTTTTGTCCTTTAACATACAACAAAAACATCCACAATAGAGCCTTTTATCTCAAGCACTCACAAAAGTTTGACAGAGGTCTGAGACAAGGGAGAAAGGATTGAGCAGCACAATAGAAACAAAGAGAAAAACCCTCTTGGCTCATGTCCCTTTTCACCAGAGGAGTATTATTGAAACAATCTGGAGCTGGTTTTGCTAGATGCAGGCCAGTCCCCTCCTCTGCAGGTTGTGGAGGATGCACAGCAGAATGACATGTGTGTTTAGGATTAGAGGTTAATGACAGCAATAACAAAAGGTGTAGATTAGTGCTGGCAAGACAGGACATGTACAGAAGACAGGTTTGAATTCCAGAGGTCAAAGGATCCTCTAATTTGTGCTCGCAAAAAGCACTAATTCACTTTAGCCAAATCGTTGAGACACAAAACAGACGACTCACAATCAGCTCTCGTCTTGACAGCCATTGCCAAAAACACCACTGATAGCAGGAAGCTACCAGATGTTCCACTGTATAGACTGACTACAGACAGACATTTTGTCTTTTATCTTCTCATTTTTTATTTGATTTCCCAGAAGTGACTGAGCGCTGAAAAGAACAGACGTTCCTAAGCAATTAATTTGAAGTTGCTGTCATAAAAGACCATAAGCACTGACAAAAGTATGCAAGACAATTCTACGAAAACATTTTTCCCCGGATTCTGACTCGAGGAAAATACGAAACTCAAGAGCACTTTTTTTCTTTTTACATGTTGTGTCAATTTGCACCGTATTAGCAGTATTGTGTGCAGGCCGTGACCATATAATGAGGAATAGACTTGCTCCCACCCCCCTGAAGTTCAGAGAGGGCCATGCTCTCTGCCCATGGCTGGGTCCCAATCATCCACCACGGTGCTGGAGACAGGCCGGTTAATCCAGAGTGTCATTGTTCTCAGACAACAGTGGAGATTGAAGTGAGCAAATGCACGGCCCGGCGGCATTAGGACTCATTTCCCTCGGGCACAGCAGTCGTCCTGGAGACGCTGTTGCAGGTTTATGGAAAGACTCGCAGGGATTGTGAATTAATCCCCCTGTCTCCTGGCTTTAATTATCCACAGACACATGGTTTTAGGAGTCCTTTGTACACAACTCTGGGCTGGGATTGAGGACAGGCTATGCAGAAAGGTGATAAACTCATCTAGATACAGAGCACTGTAATGCTATGAATAACAAACAGAGAGAGATGTGTGCTATACTGTAGATTACAGCACAGTGAATGTGGCAGATGGCAAGTGATCATCACAGAGTACAGTGCTATAGCTCTTTCCAACTAATATTCATTACCTAAATGACAACAGCTGCAGATATAATACTAATATGTGTACTGAGCAGTTCAGTAATATCTTTCAGGGTCAAGTAAAAAAACATTTCATGTACAATTAGGTGTGTGTTTGACATACAATTATGCAGCTAAATATGTGACAAAGTCCACCTCCCCCTATCATTGAATTTTTTTAGGTAATCTTAACCATAATCCTTCTCATCTCAGACTGCCCCCATCAATCAGTGCATCCAGTCAGATTACACGTGAGATCTCAATCAAATTAATCCCATTGATTCGTGTAATGCCCTCGCCTCAGCCTCTGCGGTGTCAAATACTCTAGGACTATTCCCATAAATCTCCTTCCGTGAATACCAGACCACGACATCTGCCACTGAAACCTGCACAAACATCAATACTAAGCCTATACAGATACTAACACCAGCCTATATTTAGAGTCCAGGTTCCAGCATGAGACCATGCTATACTCCTCAGTGTGCTTATAGAGACATTTAAGCTTTAGGTCTTTCACACCAAACCCCTTAATGAGGGATGAGAAGGCCTGGCCAATACAGTATGTAAGCCTGGAATGCATCACAATACCTTGGCACCGCCTTTCACAGCCTGTGTTTGGTAACAAACGCTGCATTTGAATTCCAAAAGAAGCCAATCGTGTATTGCGTTAAGGTGATTGCCATCTGATGACAGTTTGAGTATCACTTTTCAGGTTTCATTCTGTAAATGCAGGCCAGTGTTGTCTCCCTAGATACTGTGAGATTATCTCTACAAAAGGAAAAAGTAGTTAAGCTTATGCAGCAATATTGAAACAAACATGCTTAACTACACAGTGAGGAATGAAGAATAGTATTATGCCATTCCTATTGTTGTGCAAATACAGTAACTCTCTTACCACTTCTATTTTATTTCTTTAGCAAATACTTACCTTAACATTTACTACCTCTGCAATTTGATCTGAGGGTAAGATAATAAAGGCAGCGAAGATATAATTAGAAGAAAGGCACCAGAAAAGTCTCAGTGTGAGATTCAGGTAATTATTCTCAAATAAAAGCCTGAAGTCTAATAAGCCACAGCTCAAATCAAGACGGAGTTACTGTCAGCAGTGCAGCTTCAATCTTATTGACAAAATGAGAGCGGCTTCAACAGCAAAGGGCACACAGCAAGAGACTGCCTCCTCTTTAACATTTCACACTCCATCAAGCCCATTAGCAGATTGGATTTCCCTGCTCATCCCTGCTACTGATTACTGATATACCCCACTGTCAGTCGAACCCCTCTAATGACTTATCAGCTTGCAAGCCATTTGTCTTTTTTAATGTCACAGATACACAGTTTTTGAGAAGCTTATCGCAACACGGCAGGGATTTCACCTTTGACAAAACTTCTTTTGACCAGCTTGATTTCACATTTCTGGTTTAGACGGCAGACTAACAAAGGCTTCCAGTGTGGTGTGTGAGCAGAACAGATGTACAAAGTAAAGTTTAAATGGGTTTGTGGGTGCACTAAATCTGGAAGATATCTTCAACCGTCAACACTTTCCATAAATAATAGCTATCTGCAGCAAAAGGAAACAGTGGAAGTATTCACTACAGGTACAGAAAAACAGAAGATGAACAGAAACAATGAATACTGAAGAGGTGACTGCTCATTACCACAGGCTAATTGGGCATCCTTTGAGCCATTTCAATGAGTTCTCCAGCAGCATTTGTTGTTACTTAGGCTCCATACTCAGACTTGGTATTAAAGTAATGCAAGATTAGTTATTACTTAGCTCTGACAACAACGTATTGTTTCAACTAATGCACCAAGATCATGCCAATAGATCGGCTCCCTAATCACCTGAACCCTGCAGAGAGAGAAGTAGCAGGGGTCCTGTAATGTAAAAAAAAAACAAAAAACGCCCCATGTGGGCTTGGCTATCGAGGCGGCATTCCATAATAAAAGAAAAGCATCTGCTTAAGTGTTGCTTAAAGGCCCAATCCTGAAGTTCAAGAGACAAACCCATCACATTTCAAGAGCATTTAGGAATGAAGTTGCATCTGTTTTGAGCTGCGGTTTTTAAGGACTCCAGAGTAAAAAAAAAACCCCAAAAAGATCAAATAAATCCAAGCTTTATAATTCTGAGCATGGAGCCAATTCACATAAAACAAGGTCAGGAAATTTATAGTGTACAGATGCATATAAATATATGACCACAAAATGAGTAATTATAATGTGGTTGTTTGCTGTTGTTATGTAGCGATTTGTTGCTTTAAACTGTTGTGTCTTTTCCTCTGATTATATTTATCTGATATTTGCCACAGACACAAAGAGGTTTTCCGAAAGGGATAATAAACAAAACTAACTTACTGCTCCATTAGCTAAAGTGGGTGGGATTTTTGAGCAACAACTACATTATAGAAGTGTAAAGTTAAAGGTTCTGAAATACCGTTATGAAAAATGTCCAGGTGTTTTAATTATAGCTTCAGGGTGACAGTTCACCACAGGAATGACATAAGTTTCTGTTGATGGCAACACATTTTTCAGAGGGTGGAAGTAGAATGTGAATAATCTGCAGAGCCCTTCATGAATGGCCTGCACTCACCTCACCTGAGCCGGTGTGGCACTGTGTGGCCGGCCGGCCTGCCCTCCACCTTTCAGTCGGCTTTCCCTTGGCATGAGGTGAATGACCTACAGTCTGTGTGAAGTGTTTGAGCCAGTCAGAGCTGAACACCGGGGGCCCAGGGAGACGAGAAAACCACTTGCATAAGAGAGGACAGGAGAAGAGGGGGATGTTCAGGTTGCCCTGTCTGCAGCTGAGGCCACAGCAAAACAGGAACTGAAAAGCTAAAGAATGTCTCCAAAGCTCCGACGTGCACAATGGGCTGCACAGACAGGCAACACTGTCACAGCAGTTTTTATAAGATTAAGCCGTCTGCTTGAACAAGTCACTGCTTTCATGATGATCATTTAAGCAGAGGAGACAATGAGCGTGACTGGTTCTCATCCATTTTTCATTTTCAAAATGAGTGGATCTAATCTCAGTGGGTTGTTAGAGTCTTAAATGACTTCCTGGGATGCTGCCAAGTTTGGAGTTCTGCAAACTAAGGAATTTTCCACTGGTTAACTCCTAAATACATGGCATTACTTCAGTCTTATTGCACTGGTAGCTTCAATTAATGCACGTTTCTCTAGTGTAAAGTAATGTCAGGAGGTTTTTTTCTTCGTAATCAATGTATTGAAACAGGTAAAAACATTACCAGAGTGAACATTTCAACTGAATTACTGTAAGAATTTACTGTGCACTTTCAGTAACATTTGGGGATGGCAGAAAAAGGTCAAGTTTGAGTAAATTAACCATCAGACCAACCATTACAGGTAAAATTTCACACTCTTGGATCAGTACAACCTTCACAGTGTACGCTTAATGATCCAAAACCTCCTGAAGTGTAATCGTTCATGGCTGTGTTAATTTTCCAAAGGACAACAGGAAAACAATTTCACACATGATCATCCACTTAGTTACTCAAGATCTTGACCAATAAGAACCATGTTAAGCAAGGACAGCGAGGACAAGCGTTAAATGCACTTCTCACAGGGCATTATTGCATTACAAACTTCACGCAGCTGTAAGCATTTTCCTGAGCGGAAGCTGCATGACATAAAACGCTGACATAGAGGCCACAGAAAGCGATCAGATAAACTTGGTGCAGAGATGCGCTCGGGGGGAAAAAAAGGGGATATAGACAAAGAAATCTAAGCCTGATCCACTCTACACCAGTATTCATATAAAGAAAAAGACTTGTTTCATGTGTATTAACTGAAATCAGATGGATAAGGAGTAAAAAGTAGAGCTGCGAGTACATTTTGTTGTTTATTAGGAAAGAGTAAAGCAGGTGTTGAAAGAGGGAGAGAGTGGGAGTTTGTACGTGTGACCAATTCACAACCACCTGTCTGCAGACGTTCAGAGGAAACCATAAACAAAACTGCACTCTATTCAGATGAGTCTTTAAAGTGGATTACTAATAACATCCTCTTCAATGGGATAAACATCCACTGGAGTTGGAGATCAACAACTTGTTTCGTCCTCGCTGGCAGATCTCCATCAAGTAACAAAGATTTCTCGAAAACAGCGTAAAAGACAAATAATTGGAGATGTAAACACAGCATCATCGACGCTTTCGTCACTTTGTCGAAATCTGCGTCAGTGTTCGGTAAATCCATACTACTCAGGCCAAACAACCTAGTATGACCACTTGAGTGACTAATACCATGTAAACTTTTAAAAGGTTTCACAAACTCAGTGTAAACAGTGCAGTAAACACAGGAAGAAACTTATGATTGGTCAGTAGGTGAGACACTGTTCATCTGGAGTCTGACCTTAAGGATGTTTATGTAAACCTGCATCAGCCCTGAAGCACAATATTCATGCTTACGTGATCTTTCTCTGATGTAGAAATCAGATAGGAAACCCTGCGAGAGTCAGAGGAGCGTGATGTGTTGTCAAGTCTGATGCCACTTTAGAAACAGTCAAATGCCAAATCAGTAAGCACTTCAGGACTTTAGAGGTCATTTTGACTCAAGCCAACTCTCTGTATCTGTAACCTGAATACTTTCACCAGATGGAAAACACAATCTGTTCAAACTCCCCCAAAGGGATTTGGCAAGACAGTGAGTTCACAGTATGAAAAAAAAAAAAAAAAAAAAGATTACAATGACAAGTGAAATCTGCTTTGGCCAAATAAATAACACAAAATGTGCAGATCTAACCACAATCAAAAAGAGGCAGAGATTTGAATACTTTGAGCCATAAGACAGTGCAGAACAGAATTATGTGCATATTTCTAAGCTTCACTGTACATTGCTCCCCTCCTCCACTTTGTTTTAGTGGCCGTGTGAACAGCCGGTGAAAAAAAAAAAAAAAAGACTATTTGTGCAGTGACAAGAAACGACCAGAAAGGGAGCAGAAGTCTAAAAATCCAAAAAAAAAAGCACAAATCCTTTCTTTTCTTATCATGTCAGTCTTTTCAATAACACACACACACACACACACACACACACACACACACACACACACACACACACACACACACACACACACA
>JAPTYQ010000030.1:22271286-22281952 GCA_029814465.1 Ostorhinchus cyanosoma | reverse complement strand
CTATACATCTAACATCTATGTAGATGTTCATAAAATCACAGAGTAAACCCAAAGGTTGTAAACAATATGGAAAAGGTGACTTTTTCAGCAAAACATTAACATAAAAACTAAATGTCTCCACTGTCACTTGACAAACTACATGGGTTTTACTGGTGAGTCAGTGTCATAGAAGATGAGGGAGTTTCCATATACACTATGGAGCATCTAAACATCCAAATGAATAATATCTGATGCAGCTGAAAAACTGAAACTGAATTATTTACCTGAATTATTTCAATGTACTGATAGGATTAGTGGTTCAAAACGTTGTTCAGCATTTTATATCAGTGGATGCTTTTGGCCTTTAAGGGTCAACATTAAAGCTGCGTATGACTTTCGTCACCAATTTTTCATCAGATCTTTAAAACCTCAGTCAAAACTTAAGTATCTTGAATCTGTAAGCTTTTCCATGATTACGCACCTGAAACTCTTCCCTCACAGTTGAACCATTTCGAAGTGTACTCCACACCATAAACAGTCCATTTATTTACAAACAGAGCCAGTAGGTCACTTGGGCATTTTCAGAAATTTGTCACGACATGCTTTGTGGGAAGCAGAGCTCCACACAGCCACATTATGACCACAGCAGCAACAAACATGAAAACTGCTTCATTGCCTTTTGCTACTGCAGCTGCGTGTGTAGCTCCGCTTCCCACAAAGCACATCGTGACAAATTTACGAAAATGCCAGAGTGACCTACTGGCTCTGTAAACAAATAGGACTGTTTATGGTGGAGTACACTTAGAAACTGTTCACCGTGAGGGAAGAGATTCAGGTGCGTAACCACAGATATTTAGGCTATGACTCAGGTTTCACAGATTTGATGAAAAATCGGTGACAAAAATCATACAGTTTTAAGGTTCCTACAGCCCAACTGCTAAGTGCATCACCAAGTGATGTGGACTTCGATTCCACTGTGCATAAACTTTCCTGAAGGACTTCCCATAGTTCATAATAAACACTGACTTCTAACTGTACCTGTCCTGCTGCTTCCAAACATACACAAAATAAGCAATGATGGTGAAGCAAAGAAATGTACATGCGTAGTTTACCATTAAGTGACAGCATTTGCTTATTTGATGTTGTGGTTATTTATTGCATGTTTGTAGTTAGTTATCTTTTCAGTCACATGCCTGCAAACAATTTATAGCAGCAACTGGCAAATACACACTGAATGGGTGGTTTCAATTTTTCCTTTTAATGAAGACCCAGACATTTCAAATAACATGCTTAGACAGTGGTGTCTTCTAATCTTCCTTTTAATGTTGGTTCAAATCCTCACAAACTCACACAGGTCACTTATTTCTGTGAAGATGCCTTAAGGTCTAGTCAGTAAACCCCTGAGACCATTTTCATCTGCGTCCTAAGTATTTTATAAGCCTTAAGTAAAACACACCATGGGAATCTAATCATTTAACATCAAGTTTAATATATGAAAACTGCGCAACTGTGCAAGCCACTTAATTATGAAGGTAATAAAAGCCATGAGGGTGAACCGTCGATCTGTGCAGCTATACTGGTAAAAACGGAAGCTAAACTAAGAATTGCACCAATACAACAATGGTATTTATGTAAGTAGAGAAATAATCGAAGAGCAAAAATCTGTGGACCCAGTTGTGTCTCGGGAAATGAGGACTTGGGATTTCAATTTTACAACCAGAGCTTGAGGAAAGTATATGTAGCTACACAAACAGCAGTGTCACTTTGATTAGTGCATCATCAGTACTACATAATTTTCAATACATCATTTAATACTAATACTTTGGCTTGGGAGATGCCAAAACAGCATAGTGTTTAACTGTCTTTAGGGTGGAGAGTGGAACTGAGCAACGCCTATTGGGCATTAACATTTTCAAATACCTGAGTGCTTCCAGTGTTGGCGGCTGTGGAAGGTAAGCTAGGAGCTTTGGTGACGATCTCCTGAAGACTGAAACTTAGGCCTTGTAGCAGACTGCTGGCGGAAGGAGCTGCAGACCAAACATAAGAGCGGTGAATCAGTGAAGCCTACAATTTGGAAATTAGTGCCAAGTAAAGCAATATGGACAAAAACAAGTTGTACTATTACAAACTGCCCAAACCCCCTCCCAACCATCCCACATCATTCCAAACTAGATGGACACACACAATCACAACTGAAACTCATGTCCAGTCGGTAAGGTTCGGAACAGACAGACAGCGATGGCGCAAGAGGTGATCAATGATGATGTTTGTCTATACCTGTTTCCTAACACTGTCCTCATCCAGTGTTTCAAACTTTAATCTCAAACAAAGCTGCTGTGTAATCTGGCTGCTGCACTGAGGTTAGCTGGGAGTACAAACAGGCGTGCAGAGCAAGACAGGACAAAGATACCTTGGGCAGAAGCCGGAGCTTGCGCCTGGACTGGTGTGGAGGACCCTGACACCATGCAAGGCTGCACGTTGTTGAAAGAGCTGGAGCCTGGGGACAGGGCACTAGACACCTCTGAGAGACTACCAGACCTGCAGTGACACACATAACCACCGATCTACTGAGGAGCTACCCCAAAGTGCTGTTGCAGCCATCACTTGGCTCCCAAACGCTGACTGCACCATTCATCAATCCCTCTGCACCAAACACACTTTTGTCCAATAGGGTGAGGGTGGGAGTGGGTGTTGGCATGGTTAGGGGTTTAGCAATCTATACTGGATGTAGCAGGGCCAGCTAACTTACCGCTGGCCTGTGAGAAGTCCAGACAGCTCCTTGGCTCCTGCTACAGACTGTCCGACTGTCACAGTAAGAGGCTTCCCAGAAACACTCACTGTGGAGGGAAGACACTACCTCATTAGGACCAGTCAGATATTTTGCCTAAAACAAAGATGTATTAATATCGTCCTTGGGGATGACCCCCTCTGAGATAAATACAAGCACAGGTGGGGTCTTTATTGTTAATAAAAACTAAAAGTAAACCAAAAGCTGGCAGTGAAAAATATTTTAACTGAAATTTGACTAAAAATACAATGACTAAAAAGGAAATCCAACTTGGGTTTCCCCATATTAGACGTTTATAGTGCAGAAAAATACAATTATAATGCACGATATGAGACCTTTGGTAAGCAATACTATATGTAAATCATATTTCATGTCATGCATTTGTTTATGCTGTTTTCAGTTTCTACAAATCAAAACTTTCCACATAACACACGAATAACAAACACTAAACATAATAAATCTGAAAATAAAGAAAGTAACCAAAATCTTAAGAAATAAAAAGACCAAGCTGAAAGACTAAATAAAGACTAAATCAAATAATAATATTACAAACAATAACCTTCAAATCAATTGTAATTCTCAAAAGAATACTGGTGATAAGTCACTTGTCTTGTTTTTTGAGGAATTTTGCCTCTAAAAATACTTTTACCGGCGCACCAGTACATGACAAAACCAACATTAGCATTCATCTTAATATTTAATCTCTATACTATAAAAAGGTGAGGTCAAAACCTCAGATTTTCATCATCTTGTCTACCCACAACTGTTTCTATCAAGCAAACAAAAGCCCTCTGTTCCAAAAGCCTGAGCAAGTTGTCACAATATTTATCTCCCAAACTATTTACAGACTATTTACTTGTAAGAGTCACAAATTAACAAACAGTGGTATATTGTTTACCTTCTTGTGCGGTTGGACTGATGGTCCCACCTGCTGACTCGCTTTGGGAAACTATGGTGACCTTGATCTTGGCTCTTTTCGAGGCTTTGCTGGGTGTGGGGCTCGGTGTTTGCCTCCTCTTGCCATGTGGCCTCACATCATCTCTGTCCAGGCCCTCCATCTGATCACTGGATACTGGCACTGCCCCACAAAAAACACATAAACATGTTTACGAGGCTACTCAGGTGAACTCTAACGGGAGTGATGTTTATGTAAACCAGCCGGTGGTTTTACATTTTTTCATTTTGACGTAACCTCGTATTGTTCATAATATAAACTAGGTTTGAAAAATGCTCCACAATAGAAAATCTCTTAATGGCTTAAGTCAAGTATGTTTCAAAGTACAATAGTGTGAGCATAGTAAGGAGTCACTGTAGAATTTCATTGTTTGTAAAAAAAAAAAAAAAATTAGGGCAAGGGAAATAAAGAAAAGAGTGAAAATAGACAGAGGAAAGAGTGAAGATCAGGGACAGACACTTACCAAAAATACAAGGAGAGGTGCCAGGAGGAAGATTTTTCCTCACAAGCACATTTTGTTTCATAAAAGCAGCAAACTGAGCTGGAATGAATTGGAAAAAAGCCAGAAAGGAAAGTTGTAGGAAGAGAAGAGACAGAAAATGAGAGGAGAGCATTACAGTCACGCTCCATCTTGCCCCATCAGATGTCGTGACATGATAATCTCTCAAATATTTTATTTACAATCATTTAATCCTCACATAATCGCACATACCACCCTGTCTGCTAACCTAACACGGCCTTTACAAATCTCACTCGAGGTGAATGACTCACTGTATCAAGTTTACACAAACAACTGGGGTGAACGTGAAAGCTGTGTATGCACAGGTACCGAGAATTGCAGGCGAATGTGGAGAACAGTGTGTCTTTCAGAGAATTCTGAGTTTCGAGTGTTGGTAAACTAACCTTGGGCCTGCTTATGAGTAAGGACTGTCCCAGAGCGCTGCATGTGAGTCTTGAGGAGCTGCGTGGCTGTGATAAGACTGGACTTCTGAGCTGGAGACAGACCGGATGTCTTGGGTTTTGGACTTGAAGTGGGACTGCTGCAGACGCTAGACAAATCCTACAAAGAAGAGGAACTGATGAATGCTGATTCATCAGTGTGAGCCATGGAACAACTTAACATAACAACCAAGTGATTCCCAGCATTTTGTCCCTGGAGACCTGACCCCATACTTCTAGGAAAAGCTGAGCCCAACCCCCCCCATCCTTCACACACTCCCAATGAATAAAATTATTCCAAAACTTTATCAGCAAACATTAACACCCATTACAGTTTTTTTCCATTTTGTCTTTTTCATCCTTGTTATGTTTGCTTTTACCTTCATTTTCTTTAAATGTTAGTGGAAAATTAAAGGCTTGACCTACTTTCAAGTCTGCCGTTATTGAGCTAGAACAGAAAAATATATTTTTAACTATTCTTTTTATTACTAATCAAGTCTAATTTCAGCAATCTCACAACCTCATAGCAGACAAGACCCAAGAAAAATTACTGTTCTCTCTTAACAAAAAGCTGGTGGGGATCATTGCCATGACTGGGAAGCTTCTGAATGGCCTTAGTCTAAAAGCTACTTGGCAGATTTTAATCTTGAATTTGCAAAAACTTGCACTTCAGACTGTTTACATTTTTAGTGGCTTTTTAAAAAATGTTTTAATAAATATTACAATTTTCAAGATGGTGTCTGAGTGTGTATTTAAAATTTAAATAATTTCAAATATCAGTCTCAAACATATTTATAGATTAATATAAACATATTTCCATTTATAAACATATGCCTCTATTACATGATGGACCTAAATCCGTAAGGGGGGGTGGAGTATGTGCCAGTGTTATTCGTTGGAGCTTGCATGGGGTCTTTATGCAGCGGTACTGTCCCCGTTGAGAAAAACTGTAATAATCCAACCGCTTGTATTTCAACATAGGGGGAATCTGCTCCATCTCCTTCATACTAATAACTAGTGAATAGAAGTGCACCCCCCCAGATGAGAACCACTCATTTAAAGTTTTTAAGAGATAGTTGTAAAGCTAGCCCATAAAAGAAAATCACTGTATTAACTCACCTCTGACCCTGAGGGGGATATGGGAACTCTTAGTGCAGGGGACGAAGGTCGTCCTCGCTCCATGTCAAAGGGGAGTTCCCGTCGAGGTCTTTTCTTCTTCTCTGTGTCCATGTCCCTCATCTCCCCGGAGCCGTGACCATGGCCCTCTGCCCGAGTGAGAACTCCAGACAAAAAATCAGCTATCTCATCCTGTAGAGTAGAGGGACAAGACGAAGACAACTTATCAGCTCTGTAACAACCCAAAGAACACCATGAAATTCGTCCAAGGACAAAGACCAACCTGGATGCAGCGGTCCACCATGGTCTGTGTTAGCCCCTCAGACCTCATCTTTGCTGAATTGATTCTGATGACAGATAAACCATTAATGATGAAATCTTTATACTGTGCTATAAATAAAATCGTTTTCCCCCTTTAACCCTACCATCAAGAGTTGTAACTAACCTGAGGTTGTCGTCGGCTCCTCCCACCACCACCATGCTGTTGTCTGCCCTGAGCTTCTCTCTGAACTCTTCCATGCCTTCGATGCTACACTGCAGAGCACTCTGACCGACCACAAACAACACTGGGGTCTTCATGTCCAGAAGGGGATCATCAACATCCTGGGGGAAAAACAAAAACATCCATTACAACATGTTTGGTTAAAATAACAAAAGGAAAACTAACATGAGTGGTACAATGCATAAACATGGAAGCGCTTTAAGCCTTACCCCCCTTGGGCCGTTAACTGTTAGCAAGGGGAAGCCAAGGCACACCACAGCAGTAAGATACTCCATGAGGGATACCTGCAGAGAATAACAATCAGACTGTGCTTAAAGAAGAACGTTTTTGTGTAGGGGTTGCTGTTGAATAAGAATGTGATGTGCTGAAATAAGCCTTACATGACAAGCAATGAGAGCCCCAGCGTTCCAGCCGACCAGGATAATGGGTTTGTGGGGGAAGTGACTGTGCACCTGGTGGTTAGACGCACAATAAGTAATCAATAAAACTGCATGAGCTTCTAATACAAAACACACAAGGAAGAATCTGTTTTGGGTTTTTTTTTGTATTAAGGACATTTCAACTAGCATTTAAATAATCTATTCAGAATTCTGTTCAAGCTCCCAAGAACAAAGTCATGTCCACTTTCATTCTGTATTGAGGAATTAAAATACTGTTTAACAGAATCAAAATATAGAATTACAAACATAATGATGAGCCTAGACTAAGTGACACGAGATATTATTCTTGGGACAAATGCCTGTGTGTGTCACTATGGACAACTCTGTGTTGTCTTCCAGTTTGTTTTTATTATTTTGATTCAACTCTGTAGTCTTGAAATAAAGTAATATAAAGGCGAAATATTTATGTGGCTTAAAAAAGTCAACTATTCTTCTTTATTTATTTATACATCTTTATTTAGGCAGGACAATGCACATTAATGAACTCATTTATACATTTAATTTCAGTATAAACATATAAATATGCCGGAGTTAGTTTCAGTGCAAATTTTCATCCGCAGTCCCCACTTCATTAATAAATAAACAGTGATCTGTGCAGTGCAAAGCAATACAGTGGAATAACTAAACACAGACCCTTATTGCAATATGGGAGAAAATACACTTTTTACACTTAAACTCCTAAGACCCAGGACATGTCAGGAAAGTACACGTTTTGGCTTTTTTAATTAAATAATTGCCTATATTGAAAACATGATGCAACCGTTTTTTCAGATGCTTTTTTTTTTTTTTTTAATTATGGAATGTCCTTTTCGGTGGACAGTTTTGTTGTTTTGTTTTTTTTTTTATAAAGCTGTTAAACTCTTGTCCACAAACGTGGACAGTGGGTCATAGGAGGTTAAATCACTTTCACTCTGCAACTACAGTCAAATTAATCAGTTAAAACACATTCCTACCTCCATAACCTTGGCTCTGACGGTGCCCAACATGTGCTCCAGACACTGAGTAATGCCAATATTGGCGCCGCTGTTTACATGGGTGTGCACAGGGATAACCTAACACAAAAACATAGCTCATAGAAACAATTCTATGACAATAAAACTCTGAATTCTCCTATTCAGTAGAGTTCAGACCTTTCCCAGGCAGGAGAGCTGTGACTGCCAGAATCTCATTCGCCGTGAAGTAGAGAGGGCAGGGTTCGTCGGGCTTGATGGTGCAATTAGGATAAGAGGAGATCCAGGAAGCTTGCTCTGAAAGATTTAAGGTAAACAGACATTTGTATGTAATATTTACATCATGATGAACCAACCAAAAAGCTACTTCAAAATGTTATGTATTGGAAAAGTGGAGGTGAAATGTATAATAGTGTTACCGGTTTATTTTGAGACAATACTCCAACAGCTGGGTCCCAAGGACGTTTTAATAACAATGTCAGGGCCTCAGCACTCGGTGCGCCACTCTTGGTTGTCGTTAGCAACATCCTGTCAATCAGTGAAGGCAACTTTCCAGACACAGAGGGAGAACAAATAAATATAGAATCCCAGAGATAGATTGCAGCAATAATGTAAATAGGGATAATGTGCAGCCACTGCATAATAAATCCCTACAGGATGGCATTGTTTATATAGTAATGTACAGATACTAACTCAAGAAACTAAAAAATAAATAACTGACATCCAATGTGTCCACATCACCAGACTGTTATTGAAGCAATAACAACGATTGATGACTGATGGCAACAGTGTTCAATAAAGCTTTGTGATGAATATATTTAAGCATACCTTGCTTTTGAGAGTCTGCAGAATATCCAAATAAGCAGCCAGCATGGCGAGACTCAAGGATTCAATCATGGTGGTGTGTAACCACTGTGTCAGTTTGGTGTCCCAGTTTACACTGGCTAATGCATGCCGTACCTTTCTGGCACACTTATCCACAGCTATTCTGCGCAAAATGGGCTCATTGGCAGCCTAATGGAAAGAGAAGAGAGTGCATAAAGAAACCAGGCCTTTCAAGAATGCTAAGGTTAATCATTGTTCATTAAATCAATGAATCTATAAAACCTCACAAAATGCTGTTGTGATTCATGTTATGCTTAAATAAAATGAGTTCTTCAAAGATGGATACAGATAAAAATAATGTTATAAAAAAAAAAAACATGCACATTCTTATACAAAATGAGAACAACTCACATTTTCATTGGCCAGACGGGCCAGTCTCTCAGCTTGTAGAGCTTTGAGGACTTTGTTGAACAACTTGTTTTGAGTCACTGACCATCCTGTCCTAAAACAAAATGAGCAGAACAAGTGTCAAAACAATTCACCACAACTGAAATAGAGTCAGTCATGACTACCATTCTGGATTACCACAGTGCTGGAATAATAAATAGTGACAGTGACTCCATCAATAGGCTGCATTACTTGTTAACGTGTTCTTCCCAATCATCTGGGGGTGGTGGGCTTTCTGCTACAGTGCGGGCAAACAGGACATGGCGTTCACATTCCTTCATCACACTAAGAGCTTTATAATTATCATATAGAGGAACAGGTGTGGGTGTAACTGTCTCCACATCAATTAATCCATCAGAATCTCTGCAAAAAGAAAAAAACATGTTAGAGCAGGAATAAACAGGAGTCTAACATTGAGAAGAAAATCAGTTGTGGGAACCATGCTGTATGCAGTGGTCTGATATAATTTACAGATCATGATTAGTAGCCTGTTGACTCACGATGAAGCTTCTGGCTGGCGACGAGGGGTAACAAACAAAGTTCTTGTAGGTCTGGCACTGCTGGCATCTGGGTGGGCATTCCATGGCTTTGCATAGCTATGATCCAGGAAAACCAAATCCAGCTCTCGCTCATGAGCTGACAGCTGGAAGAGCAAGGATGTGCCCATCTTTCTTGCTGATATCTGAAAGTCCTTCTCCCCACTACGATGCATCCTCTTCCTGGGCCCTGCAGGGCCCTGGGAAGGTCTCAGCTTCTAAGTAATCTGGCTACACTGGCGGGAAAGAGTGAGCAAATTATTATCAGAAAACACCACACTCAAACGTCTTATCACATAGCAGCACTACTGGTTTTATACATGAAGAAAGAGTGGTTACTGATACTTAATACTACGCAGTCTGTGAAGTTCAAAGTAGTATATGTATAATATAATTGCACTTGCATGCAGAAGACTTCTGAATGTTCTAGTTCTAGAACACTGCTTTTCCCCTGAAATTGTCATGCAGCTATACTGTTTTCGTCAAGATGTCAAGTTTTGTTACACATCTGATGCTGCTGGGTACTTAATTAAGTTTTAAGTTGAAGATATACATATAAAACTCAACTATTGTATACCCACTATTTCTGAAGCATCTAAACTACATTCAACTTAATTACAGACTACATTAAACCTACAGTACAATTTATACAAATGTTTACAATGACGGAATGTACTTTTTGAGGCGGTGCATCCGAAAAATGGGATGCAGAACAAACAATGACTTGGTAATTTTTTACAAACTAATGACATATACAACAATGAAGAAAACATCCTGGTTATCTGACACGTAAAATACTTCCTGTTCGCAGTTAGCCTGTTTAAGACGCAGGTGCTTTGTCCAGTGCACCACCCCATAGCGCCGTATACTACAGTGTCGTTTACATCAACAAGATCTAACCTCCTACTCAAATTTTTCGTCGTACGTCATGAGAGACGATGATGTTCGGATGAAACGGGGTGCAACATTTGTAGTTGAGAGCTTAATGTGTATCCGCATTAGTGTTAGTTCGGTGTAAAAGGACAGGCGGCGGCTGGGCTGTGGGCTGGCCTAGCACGCCTCCGTTAGCATAACAAGCTAAATGCTATTTATGCAGCACTATCGCTGCGTGGGCTGCTCACCTTTCCTTATATTATTCCATGTTTGCCGTGATGAGCTAAACTAAGAGATAAGACCGAACTAAATCGTT
>JAPTYQ010000030.1:22249047-22267553 GCA_029814465.1 Ostorhinchus cyanosoma | reverse complement strand
GACCTGATAGTTGTAGTTTGTCCAGATAAAATACTGAAGATGTAAAATAATTTACAGCTTAAAGCCCCTGATGAAACTCTTCAGATTTTATTTGTATTTAGCTGTTATGTAAATGACACAGTACTGTACTGCAAATAAACAGATCATCAAGAATCTCAACATTATTGTGCATTTTCTTTGTCCAGAATAGTTTTCTCTTTTCCCTGGGAGATACTGCGTCAATCAATCAGAGCTTCACTGAGTTGTCACTTTGAGGTCTCTGTTGCGACCTGGAAATATTTGTAGCAATTTCCAAGTCATCATTCTGCAAAAAGACTTTCAGCATGCAGTATATTTCTATTTTCCTTGTATATTTGTTGGGACATTTTTTCTTTTTGGCATTGTCAAAAGGTTAGAGTTCACATGGCTTTTGTGATGTCATCAGTGAACGCAAGAGAAAAAAACAAAGGGCTGTAAAGATGAAGACGTGTGTTAGCTTGTGGTTCAAATATATGTAATGTAAACTCCAACATCAAACTATGGGCAATAAAGTTGCCAGAGTACGCAGTCGTATGTCATTGTTGGAACATGAAATGCGTATATAAATCATGTTTTTCACATTTGTGTTAAATCATGATGTTTATCTGCTTCCAAATTGTAACTTTATTTGTGGGACAGCCAGTGTATGTTCAAAATTAAACTGTTAAAACGATCTTAGAAGCGTTGCATCACTGAAACTAGGAGTCAGAACATTTTTAAATCGGTGTTTTCGGAACAGTTAATCAGTAGTTTGTCTTTTTCTTAGGTTTCATAGCGTTGTGAATTCTGTCACAGTTATATTACAAGTTCACCCCTGTCGGTCACACCTCTGCCTTAGTTGGGTCACACCCAAGATTTATTGACCACGCCCCTTTCACCTGCTAAGCCCTCCCAGACCTTCAGAACAACCAGTAACAATAAACATGTTAGGATTTCATGACTAAGTTGTAATGTTACTCAAGTTACAGACATTCGCCCCTCTTTATATTGTAAATATGATGTAACTGTATTATTGTTGGATACTGTAGCATGCTCTATGTATGCTCACATTGCATTGTGGGTGGTCTGTGATCAGTGGGTCATTGTCGATCAGTACAGTGGCACAAGATTGTTTATATAAGTCTGAGAATATGTGCATAGCTGAAATGTGGGTGTTGCACTTCAGGTTCATGTTTTGGTTGACTTTGAAAATGTCACATTTGTACAAATCCAGAAGTTTCATGAACACTAAAAGAACACATTTTTGTGATGACTTTCAGATTCAGTTTTTGACTACATTTAAATTTTCCTAAATGATTTAGTCGTATTTGGACTTTCGGACTAGATTTAATTTGCTGACCATGTTGATGATCAGAAAAACTCAGTGAATTCAAAGGTTCTATCAGACAAAATTTGAACAAAATCATAACCTCAATGATTAAATGTGAAAACTAGCATCGATAACCACTATCTTTGTGGTTTTTACTGGTGAATCAATGTTGCAGAAAAATGCTGTTTCCATGTTCACTATGGAGCCTCTGCATGTGTGGCATCTGGCACTGAAGAGATGAGAAACTGTTCTACCTGAATAAATATGTGGATAGGGTTAGTGATCCAAGAGTTAATAAAAATTTTAGATCCATAGATATTTTTGGTTACAGGGAACTGTTTGTCTTTGAGGCTTAAATCATATCAAATTAATGTTTGCTTGATAAATAACCTTCAATATTTGATTGAAATTGTATGTATTATGGCTTTGTGTATTTGTACTTTATTATACCGGGGGGAAAAAAATCACCCATCTACCCATTTATTCTAATTGAGAACATACGGAAAAAACTTTGGACGTACTATGCATTTGTAATAATATTGTATTGAATGCAAACAATGGAGGCTGGTGCACACCTGAAAAAACTTCTTCTAGGGACAGGTGCGTAGGAGCATGAGATAGGATATAACAGAAATAAAAGGATTCCCGCACACTGTCCAATCCACTTGCAAAAGAAACTTTAATTAAGGAAGCAGCAACATTTTTCAAAACAATGGTACAAAGTCATCTCAAATCCTGATTGAGATTGAGATTGTCACTTTTTCATGTGGTAGTCCAAGAAACTATTTTTGTCCTTTGTAAAGCACAAAAGTACTTTGTATTTCAGGCAGGCCATTATCGTGTAGCCATTCTTGCACAGTCTGCGTCCACGTGAGCTAGTGGGAAACTGTTGCTAATGCACAACTAAGTCCTGCAGTGGTACTTCAGAGTAAAAAAAAGGCTCATAAAATATAGATGTGGAGTAATTAGGTAAATAGAATTTAGCTGTTGCACATCTGCAACGCCTGCCTGGAGAGGGTTAATATAATTTGAGGTTGTTAACTTTGTGCAGAAAAAGCTGATGAAAATGTCTTTATTTTTATTTTGTATGAGTAAATAAGTAAAGAAATCAATGCTTTTACTTTTTTTTTTTTTTTTTTTTTTACAGCCCCCCCACAGACTTCTAAGTAAACTATGTGAGTATCTGCCACCTCCGGTCACTAAGTTCATGTTAGTCATAGTCTGGTGGTTCAATAACAACCACTCGTCACCACTAGGTGGCGAATCAAACCTAAAGATTCCGGTTTTTCCATTGTCTTCAATACCTTCTCCAAAAGAGAGAGAGAGAGAGGTAGAGATAGAGTTGAAAACACAAGAAGAGTTTTGCAAAGTTAGACATCCAGACTCTGAGGATCTGTCTGTTGCATGGCCTTGTGATGAATTAGAACCAGTGATAAAGGAGGTTGTGGAGCTCCTCGCATCTTGGTGCAAAACTCTCTTGGACCAAGTGATGAGAGGGTCCCACCAAGAGTCAGACCCGCAGCAGTCATGCCTTCTTCTCTCCTGCATCTCTGAATGACTTACTGTCTCCTTTGGATTATAACTAATACTAAAGGACCTGTTTGTTTTTTTTTAAAGAAGAATCTGGACAAGCTGCTTTTGAAGTGTGCTGTTATTTATCTTCTCATCTGTTGGAAATAATGCATTCTTGCTGGAGTCGGAACTTTTGGATTGCTGTGGTATTTGGTGCTGTGCTGGTTGTTTTTACTGCTGGGAATGCAGGACCAAACCAGGACCGACGGCAGGCTGGGTCGTCCTCATGCTTTGGAGGATTTGATCTCTACTTTGTTTTGGACAAGTGAGTTATACCTGGCACGCGCATAGTTACTTCCAGAGGCAAAGCACGGGCCTGTTTATGAGTGAAAGTCATGCATAATGAGTCTGACTGTATATGCAATGGTTATTTTACTTGTTCGAATAAGAGGTATATGTTATTTGATGATTTCTTTATTATTTGGTGATCATGCATTGTGAATGAAAATGATGCAAATTGCATTAAATACCTATAATAAGAAAAGAATGACAAAGGAGATGTACTTTAATTTACAGGGACTCTTTTTTTTCCTGACAAAGATCTCAAATGTTTTCTAAATATCATCATACCTGTTTTTATTACACTGCCCCCTAGTGTCATGTCATGTACTAAAAACCTGGATGTATAGTAGCTGTAGACGTTTCATTTCCTCGTGGCATAGTGTTATGTCTGCAGATGGTAAACATTAATGGTGTTTTGGGGGTTGCCTCATTTATCAGTCAGCTGCAGCCTGTAAACACTTTGTGTCTGATATTTATACACTGCTGGTGGGCAATTTCCTACCCTACGATGCATCACAAAGTGCATTTAAGTTTCCTGTCATGAGTGCATACATTTTAGCACCATTACATCCTCTGTTTTCCTCTTAAACTCTTAATACTGTGTATCTGTGCACAGGATATTGGCTCTTCCTGAAATGCCAAGTCACTAGTATTGACTGGAACTGATTTAGAAACAGCTTCCATGTTTATTCAACTTGGTTCATGTGATCTCTGTCTGTTTTATTTCAGTTTTGCCACATAAGCAAATGTTCAAAGACAGACTTAATGAAATTAATGACATTTTGAGCGAGTGCATGATGTGGTTGTGGCTGATTTCTTATTATCAGCATTTTTAAACTTGATGCATTTTTAAGTTAATCTTTATTTGTCTTGTTCTGCAAATTTGGCAAAACAGAAAGAGAGCAGTCTCATCTGTAAAGTGAAAACAGACTTTCAGAAAGACTGCAGTGTTTACCTGAGGAGTTTTACAAAACCTAAATTGTCTAAACACACACTAATGGGAAAACTATGATATGCTTACAATTGATTTGACATGACAAATGGCTGCCATGAAAAACATTTTTTTGGCTGTAATTCCCACCTCACTTAGATCTTAGATTTTTTTCTTTTATCTCGGTTTACTTTTATTTTTTCAGAATTATTACAAGTGTGGTCTCTATCGCAATATATTCAAAGATTTTTTTAAATTTTTTTTTAATGTTGAATTTGGACTCTTCAGAGCACTATAATATATCATTTGTCTTTTCCAAACTTGGCTTAAAGTGATGTTTTCTATTACTTTTCCTGCAATCCTGATCCAACTAAGACAACAGCAAATATATTTATCCAACCTTTTGAACTCACTGTGGTTCTTATCTCAAAGACTGAGTAGGGTTAGATTCTGCCATCTCTCCTCTGTAACGTCACTGAAACTGAGTCTCTCCCTCCAGAGATGGTGATGGATTTTCCAGTTTTCCTTCAGTGCATGTCAGTGCCAACTCCAGGCAAACTGCTGAAGGGAAATTAGGCAATTGTGTGTAATAGAGAGTAATTGTTAAAGGCAGCCATGTTTTACGGCACAGATTTATATTACATGCGTGACCTGACAGCGTTTATTGGTGGCATCAATTCAGTTCATTAGCTGGTTCTTTTATTGTTGTCTTCTTTTACGGGAATGTATCTTGTGACATCAGCGTTGATGTCCTCCACCTGCCCTCACTGTCCTCTTGCAGCATCTGCCTGATCTCTAGTCTCTCTTCTCTTCTCTTCTCTGCACTGCCTTTGCTCCATTAGCTCCAGATGTTCCACTGTCTTTAGACAGTTGGCTGCGCTGTTTGTGCCGGGACGTGTGTCATGGTAACAATGGAAAAATAGGTGTTTCAAGAAATGTTGAAGGGACTTGTAGGGTTATAAAAGCAAAGTAGAAATACGGATATTTGGATAAGTATCAGTAGTAATAAAAGAAACAATCAAAATACATGCAAGATGCTTCTCATAAATCTTTATCTTTCAGAATGCAGAGGGTTTTTTGGCAGATGCTCTACACTCTAATAAAACATGTGGATAAAAAACAAGGAATAACATCAGAGACCTCGATACTGGCCTAGTGGTGATTAGTTACTTTTTTCCTTTTTCATCAGTTTATTGTATGGTATATAAATACAACAACCAGAAATGAAAAGACAACAAGACAGAAGATCGTAATTTAACACATTACAAGAAGTTGACATATGACACTGTGGCACATTTAACAGGTTAGACCATTAACAGCTAACTCAGGTTGGCAGATTTGCTGCCATTGTAGGATATTACAGTGTTAGTTTAGCCATATATAAAACACTGGAGGTTTCTCAGATTTCCAGAAATCAGTTTTCTGGCTTGTAGAGTGGATACTGAGATGGTCTGACTTCATACCTATCCTGTACTGTACCTGATTCATCTACACAGTTTAGCCCCTTTATTGTGCTATAAAACTCCTTGAAAGAAAGTCAAATAGTGATCAGTTTCTTTCATGAGTTCGTTAATCTGACTTCAGTACAGAAATATGTTTGCATTTAAAGTTGTAAACAGAAATGTGAGGAGTGTGACATCATTGCTACTTGTCAGCATAAACCAGCTTTTATTCAATATTTTCCCAGAGAAGAGACTTTAGTTTCAGGTACTACAAGCAGTAACACACTGATGAGTTCATCAGGTTTGGATGCAATGGATTGTTGAAAAAAACAGATCACCACATGACATTCATCTGTCTTTTTGCAGATCGGGGAGTGTGCAGAATCACTGGACTGAAATCTACAACTTTGTTGAACATCTAGCTCATAAATTCATAAGGTAAAAAAAGGTTTCATGGGGCAAAAATGATTTACAGAGATTGCACATAAATGTAAAGATGTTGAGGTGAAATGAAGTGATTACTGATCCACTGGAGTGTTTTTTTCTTGCATCAGTCCACAGTTGCGGATGTCCTTCATTGTGTTCTCCACTGAGGGAAGGATCTTAATGAGCCTGACAGAAGACAGGTGGGTGCAAATCCCCTCAAACCAGCTTTGAATCCTCTGCCTTTCCGTCATCCAGCTGAACGCAGTGAATGTAATACCAGATTTGGACACAGGTCACACACACTTGTGATCCATCTGAATTTTATAACCAAGAAGAAAATCCAGACAGATACTTTCCCTCTCTGTGATCTATCTGTTGCGTTGTACAACTAATATTTCATCATGTGGTTTTGACACATTGCAGACTGCATAGGATGTCTAATCTTTCCTCAGCAGAGTGTTTCAACAGCCACAAAACTTTTTCATTGTTTCACTGCTTCCTTCATATCTTATTCCTCAAAAGGGCTCATTTCCTGTCGATCTCCGTGACAGTTTTTTTGAGCCAATACTAACCAATACTGTTTTATCTCATTCATCTGTTCCACATTGCTATTCGCTGTAAAATTGGACTCATGGAATGTATTATTCTATTACCACGCCTTGTAGGGTCTGTTTTTGGTCAAAAGTGTGTCCACAAATTAACATGACAAAATAACACTTTCAATTAGACTAGATTCTTAGCAATACAAGCCATGACATCTTTTGTGTGTCTGTTTAGGGAACGTATTCGCAAAGGCCTGGAGGAGCTGCAGATGGTTCATCCAGGAGGAGACACCTTCATGCATGAGGGCATCCTGCGGGTGAGTACCCTGCATGACACCGAATGGCATCTGCAGTATTTCTCTGATGTCTTTAATGCTTGTTGCCTTCACAGTAGGAACAGGCTGATTTATTAAATGCATGCTACTAAAACACTGGATTTATGTTTGTGATTTGCCTAGTACTAAATGTAATCTGGATCATGAGGAACTGAGGCACAGGGTGTTCTTCCAGATCCATTTTGTAAAGGCTTTAACGACACAACATTCTTTTTCATGTCACATCACCTCTTTTCTTTTGACATATCACTCCTTCAATCTAAATACCCACAGTTTCCCCATGAGTTTCCATCTTATAAGATATGATCATGGCTAATATTTAAAATACACACCTCATTACATTACCCTTATCTTCTGCCAAATAAATCCTTGCAAAAATAAACCCTGTCATAGTCGGTCCTTTGTCTTAATATAGTGCTTTTTTTGCAGGCCAGTGAACAGATATACTACGGAAACACTGAAGGTGTGTGTGCTTCCTTCTTTTATTCTATCAGCTACTTATTGCCAGAACAGAAAAGGAATAAATCTGTCTCTTGTAGGTGGTTATTTGCATTGAGTGGCGTTTTGGATTTCTAGCCTCTTTGACCTGTAATTATGTTTGAGACAGCTAAATTACCCAATAATTTCCCAGTGAAGCATATTAGATCTTGTATCCTGTAACTCCACAATGATAATACTGGTGTTACTACTGTGAAATCTGTACCAGGTGTGACCAAACGTGTTCAATTTGCAGGTTATCGCACTGCCAGTGTCATCATAGCGCTCACAGACGGAGAGCTGCACGAGGATCTATTTTACTACGCTGAGAGAGAGGTGAGTGAGCGTGAGGAGGAGGTTAAATGGGTTACACAAATTCTAACCAGATGAAATATGTGACTGCACACGTGATAGACCAGATCAAACACCGCCACCCAATATATCAACCCTTCTTTTAGTGAGAAAATGGGGTCAGGGATTATACATCCTACTTCAATAGGCCTTGGTGATTTATTTGTTTCTCAGTAGGTGAGGGTGTGTGAGAGGCCGAGGCGCTTTCATTAGCTTCGAATGGCCTCAGACACATGTTGACACCTGGGATGAAATGTGACTGACTCCTCCAGTAGTTTAACACCTTACCTTTTGGCAGCTGTCATTCGGCATTAGCACCAGGATCTGTTTCCGTTAACTTGATTACATGGAAATTTAAAAAAAAACGTGTGTTTGTAGAGTTCCCCTTTGCATTCGTGCATCTGCCTGACATTTCTATTGTTTTGTTTAATGTAATTTTCTTCAGCATGAACATGGTGTAGCCCATCTTCTTGTAAATCCTTGTTAGAATCCAGAAAAATAAAATCTTTTTTGACTGTGTTTTGGATGGTGCTGTGAAAAGCAGAGGTGTAATTGATCCCAGGTGTTGAGCTTCTTCCTGTTTTTGCTGTGAATCTGTGCATACCTGACAGGCCAACCGCTCCCGGAGTCTGGGTGCCTCAGTTTACTGCGTGGGGGTGAAGGACTTCAATGAAACACAGGTGTGTTTTTCACAGAGTTTAAGCCACAACATACCATGATGAATACTAAGATAATAAATTCAGAGTTTTGTAAGCAATATTTTGAAAACATAAAAGCCAATATTTTTTTTTTATGTTTCAGCAAATAAAACAATTGTGCTACTGATCCCTTATCGGTCAAAACTATTTGTTTAACTCCTAAATCTACAATATGTTTATAGCACAAGCAGTGTCCAAAATTGCTTTTAAAATGTTGTGTTGCTAAATATAAGTTCTGTAACTATTTCAACCCATAAAGACCCAAACAGCAACTGGTGACTCAAACCGTCTACTGATCCAAACTGTTTAACACCTGTTGATCCACTAATCCTATCAATACCTTTGAAATAATTGGTGTAAAATACTGTTTGTCGTCTTTTCATGGTCATCAGATATGACCCGTTTGGACGTTCAGGGGCTCTGTAGTGAACGTGGAAACACCATCATCTTCTACAACATTGATTCACCAGTAAAACTCATGGAGTGCAGTGGATGGACAAGCTTATTTGTGTGTTCAGTTATTTAAATCTTTGTTTAAAAAGTCACATTTTTTCTCTCTCTTTTTTTTTTTTTTAAAACATAATAACCCTCAACTTTAATCTGAGCTTTTATGAACATCTACATGATCAGGAAATTAAATACAGGAAAATACATAATTGGGTCTGGGTCTTTACGGGTTCATTATTTCATCCAAAAAAAGTGCATATTACAACTGATTATTTTATGATAAATTTTCTTCCAAATACTTTAAAGTGGACGATTGATGGTGGTGATGGTGTTTGCTGATGTTGACCTAGACTGTCTGGAAATCTGTCACAAGAAGGCACTGCTGCATGACAAAATAATGCAAAACAGGAGAACAATGTTTCATTCTTAATATGTTTTCACTTAAATCAAGACATTTGGATGAGGCAACCTTTGTAATCTGCAACATTTTTATCAGTAACTGCAGTTTAATGACATATTTTTCCTTAACCACTATATTGCACGACATTTATCTTGTATAATTATGTAATGTTGTTACATGTAACTAGTTTCTAAACAGAATTGAGCCCAGGTTTAGGTAATAATAAGCCAGAAATGTGAGGACAAAGGGACCAACTAGACTGGGTTGATTCTCTGATTGTGCAGTTGTAACTGATTACGTAAACCCTTGTTGCACCTTTTGTGTTCCTCAGCTGGCCAAGATCGCAGACAGTAAGGACCACGTCTTCCCTGTCAATGATGGATTTGAGGCTTTGCAAAGCGTTATTGATTCTGTAAGTATTTAATCACACACATACTCTTAGGAGTGTGTTTATTTGAATATAATCACAATACGCTGCAAGTGACCTTTAACTTTTGTAACGTTCAGTTCAGTTTCCCAAAGGAAATCATCTTGTAGAAATGGAATTCATGAAATCGATCCCATCTCGGTTACTTCTTCTTTAATCCATCAACACAATGATCAAATAGCACACAGGAAACAAGACAAAGTGGTTTAAAGCACGATAAACTTTTCCATCCATGGAGACAGAATTCCAGGAAAACCTGCTGCGACTGTGACTTTACTGTTTTTGATCAGTGCGGCTGATGTCTGGCCAAACACCATCAAAGTATGTGCTGTATCTCTTAACATGGCGTTGACTTCTACTTGGGTATCTTCAAACTCCAATCATTAAAATCAAGTTTGTCAGGACTATTGACACTCTGATAGAAGCCTATGTCGGGCAGAGTTAAAGGTCAGTCAGTCATCTGTCTGTCTCACTGTCATCTGGAGCCGATTAACAGCAAAATGAAAGCTGTTGCTTTTTACTCATGTGAGCTGGACAGTGGGTTGTAAATCAGCTTTTTTCTTCTTCTTGAGGATAACAGCAGCTATGGGCCTGGTGTGCAGCTGGTATAGATACAGTACACCTGAAAAACACAAACTTAACAGCACTTTGAGGGGGCACCAGGTTATAAAATGATTGTATAAAGTCATTACTATGCATGAAACTGGCCATTCATGCAGGGAAAAATAGATTAAATAAAGAAGTTACTGTGAGGATGAACAGAACTGAGTCATCTCCTGAGACAAACTCAAACAATGATGCTTTTGTCTTCATCTGCCCAGATCCTGAAGAAGTCCTGTATTGAAATCCTTGCTGCAGAGCCCTCCAGTATCTGTGCAGGAGGTAAGATTAAAACATCTGCTGTTTTAGTTTTAGTTAGCTTTCGAGTATGTAAGTAGTTTGACTTTGAGGAATTGACTAGTTTTAATTTAGTTTTAGTGTTATGAGGAAAGCTCGATTTATGGAAGCAGAATGACGACATCAAAGATGACTTAAAAATAGTTATAGTGAAAATGCAGCTGGTCTTTTCTGAGTCATTAGGACAAGTGATGTAAGAACAACAGTTCACATTGAGAAAGAAAACAGAATGAAGCTGATTTTACCCGCAGCTCTGTTGTTTTATAGTAGTTGCATCATTCATTGCAGTTTTTATGTTGTTTTCATGGTTTTAAAACCATTTGGGGTTTTTTCACAATTTTTTTAACAGTTTTTTTCATTAACTATAATAACCCTGATTCATTGCATTTCCTAAATAATGGGAAAATGACGCTTTGCCAACAATAGCTGCATCATTGTGGTGCAAATATACGTACCTAGTATTTGTACTAATGACTCATAATGCATTGTTTTATTTATGGTTCTGGTTAATAATGGTGAAGAACTGTGAAATGAGTATTAGATGCAGTAGAACATCAGAACATCATATCCCCAAACTACTTTAAATCCTTCTGTAAACAAAAATCTAAGCTAACAACCCAAAAGTGGCCACAGAGAAGAGCTGTAGTGATGTATTTACTTTTTATGACAAATCAACATAATTTAAAGATTATATTAATCTCTTGAGATGACATTGTGTTTCTTTTCTCCTCATATAGAGTCCTTCCAGGTGGTGGTGAGAGGAAATGGATTCCTTCATGCTCGCAATGTTGATAAAGTCTTGTGCAGCTTCCGCATCAACGACACCCTTACTAAGAGTGAGTAAATCTAAACATAGCTGAAGACGATCACCACAAGCCCTGAGTTTACTGAACGCTTTAGTCTAAACTTCAAAGCGGATCAGTCTGCTAATTTGCAATTGAAACTGCAGGGATAAACAGATGAGTGAGCAAACTGTGAAATTAGTCTAAATTACACCTGACTCAGTTGAACACCAAGTCAGCCACACAGCTGGAAGCATGTTTGATGGAACAAGCTGGTGTTACTGGTAACATGTGCTTAATTTCAAAGAACACAGTAAAAAAAAAAAAAGAGAGATAAAGGAGAAGTAGTATACCACACACGAGGCAAAAGGAGGAAAAACCCTTGAGGATACACTCAGTTTCCCTGCGGTCTTTATAGTGTCTTACTGTAAGACTTGTTAAAACCACTTCCGATGCACTATGCACGCCACAGAAGCTGGAGGAGGTGCTGGTGTAATTACAAAGCAGGATATTATCCAGCACTCAAGCACAAACAAAATGCCAAAACGCCTGTAAATGAGAAGTGGTGATGTTTATCTTCCATCCTATTAGAGTATCTATCATATCCTCTGAGACCCAAGACAATAAAAGTCTTGGCTTTTTTTACTTTAAATAATTGCCGATTGGAAACACTGTGATACAACAATTTTTTCAGATATATTTGTTATCATTTTGGTTTTTTATGGAATATCCTTTGGAGTGGACAGCGTTCTTTTTTTTTTTTTTTTTTTTTTTTAGTAAGTGAATCTCTTGTCAGAATCCGAATCCAAATTTATTTGTCATTGCACAGCAGTACAACGAGATTAAAAGCCAACCTTAAACTGTGATCACATAAAACAATTTATTCGATTAAAATGCAACCACATAAAACAATGAACACTTGAGTAAAGTGACAGTGCAAGTGCGTGATGATGAATAAATACTGATAAATAGAACTCTGTATATAATAATTAAAATCAGTTAATATTTGCATTCAGTGTTGTGACGGCTTTGGGGCAGAACCTGTTTTTTAATCTGTTAGTTTTGGCCATGATGCACCTACAGAGGACAAAAATACATCGTTGGGTCTCAGGAGGATATACTAATATTACACAGTCGTCGTCATCTTCTTCTCCTTGTGCGATCTGTCATTTTGTATGTTGAGAAGTGATTTGGTTTGAGCATTCACATCAATGTAGCCACTATTGTATGAGTTTGGCACCAACCTACTTAGAGAAAATGCTTTATTTACTCTAATGCTGGGTAGGTTGGTAATGTTGTCAACAGAGCAATCTTTGAATTATTCAATCAAGTCCTCTCGGTATTAATCAAATGTTAACAATTTCTCAGAATCATAATTGGTTGTGCGTTATACAACTTCCTGCGGACATGGAAACCATTTGAATGAAATTACCTCCTGATGTCAATTCCATTATACTTGTCTTCTCCTTCTCCAGATCATCAACTCTTTAAATTGTTTACATGCAATCCTCTGGAACTTATTTACTGCACAACAGGGTTGAACTCTAAACAAAAAATAATTAGGCCACACTTAGTTTTTGCCGGCAGATACATACTGTATGCAACTGGAGAAGGAAAACCACATCTCATATGATACATCTTAATTTCCTTTGTCTTCTCTGCCGCAGCCTTCTGGATTTTTTTTTGCAAATATAGTGAAATGGTAAAAAGGAAAGCGGTGATATGTAACTACATGTGTTGAGCAGATGAATGAATGTCTGAGGATAAATCTCTTGGAAAAAGTAGCAGCAAATACAGTCAAGCACATTGAGATTTGGCTTGGGACTGTTTAATTGACAGATGTTGCAACTAATGGTTAACCCCAGAAGAAAACCTTATTTACAACATTTTGAAAGTATAATAAGCTAAAATGAATGATTTATGCTGTTAATTCCCCTGAATCTATTACATATTGACCCCTTTAGTGAATAAACTGCATCTGCCATCAACTAAAGATATAATTCTGCATAATTTACTGGTTAAAAGTTGAACCTGGGGGTACCTTATCTGCACCCTGCAGTAAAACATGACCTCTCTCTACTCTTCGGGAGTAAACACTCCAATAAAACATCCTGACATGAACTTGGGCTGTTTGCCAGGAATTTTATACTCAAGGGATTTAACTATAGGAGACGTGATGACTGTAGTGAATCAGGTTTTAGCTGTTGTTTGCTGGACTTTTTTGTTCATGTTTTTGCTGCAGAAGACTTTCAGTGATATGCTTTAATAATAGAAGGTCCATTCTGAGTGCAAGAGGGAGGAGGGGGCAGGCGGGTTCGGTTTGTGTTGGCGTGGGCTGTATTTGTCAGCGTCAATCTCCCCCCTCGCCTTCATCCTACACAGCATTTTTCGAGAGGAGCAGCCACGACCCATGCGGCTCCTGTGTTGATTTCCTCAGTCCTGGGGTATGCTCTCCCACTGCCAGAATAAATAGACCGGCTTGGGCGACGATGCTTGTTGAAGCCGCTTTCCCTAAAAGCCAGCTGGACTAGAAAAAGACCTACATTTGCCTCAAAAATAAAAGCTGTGGTTAAATGGTTTGTGTTGGTTTTCTGTGAGAGATACAGATGTCTTGAGGCAGAAAGTAACAAAAAGCACTTGTTTTAAAGCAGAAAAGTTCTGAGAAACTTTGTCAATGAAGTCACAATGTCACATGTTACCTCATTCAACTTCTGTCAACATGTGCATGTTTTCCTCATTTTCAATACTTATTGAATTATACTTGAGTTACGTCAAACAGTGCAATAACAAATCCCATTGAGGCCAAATAATGACAAAAAGTACAACATACTTCAGGTCATGATATTTGGGTGAAACTAGAGTCATTAGATACTCCTGACTGTTATCATGAAAGCAGACTGGAATACTTGGCTGATGCATTTGCTGTTTTTTCTTCTCTAGTGGTGAAGCCTTTGATAGTGGAGGATACGTACCTACTTTGTCCAGCACCAGTACTTCAAGATGAGGGAATGTGAGTCAAATAATTGTTTTAGATAAATATGAGGTTAAACATGACTCCGGCTCTGCACCACATCAAGTGATATCTAAAACGTTCGTGCTTTTCATTTTCCAGGGCTGCAAATCTTTATGTCAGTATGAATGAAGGGCTCAGTTTCATTTCCAGTTCGGTCACCATCACCACTGTGGGCTGCGTGAGTACAATATAAGGCATCATTATGGAAATACCCACACAAGCAAACAAACAGCAGATAACAAAACAATACAAGCATGATGAATATATGACAGATGCAACCCTCGAACGGACTTGTCCTGAATATGCATGATAAAAACACAGAGGGCTTCTTTCCTGCACAAATATGAAGTGATTTACAACTGAATATACAGACGGATTGTGTTGACGTGTCTGTCTCTGTCACAGTCTGATGGGACCATTCTGGCCATAGCTCTGCTCATCTTGATGCTGCTGCTGATCTTGGCCCTCCTCTGGTGGTTCTGGCCCCTCTGCTGCACTGTGGTGAGTTCTCTAAAACACTAATGCAGTAATAACAACCCTGCACTTTCCTGTTTTACTGATAGCTACTGGTCTGCTCTTTTTAAACTGTACATGGCTTCAAATATTTTTGGAATGAAGTGATACTGCTTGTGGACAATATGACAGAGAGAAATGACTTTTCCAGGTCTGTCTTGTCTGGCTAACGCCCTTGAAGGCATCTTATTAACCTAAACAACATTCCCCTGGTGAGAAGGTTAGGGTCAATAAGGGTATATTACCCTTCTGGATCCCTGCAGCTGAACTTAGTCCAGGACCAGACGAGGTCAAGGCCACTGGGTAAATGTGTGTTTAAGTAATTATGCTGCTGTTGAAATAATTTGTCTTTCCAAGGGTCACAACGCGTGACCTCTGAAGCACCTCTCAGTTTGACGTTGGTGTATTTATTGGAAAATGTGTTGGTAAAACTTAGCATGTTATCCCTTTGGTAATGGGAGTGAATAATTTAAATTTCCAGTTTTTGACGTGGAAACTAAAACTCACATAGGTTAAATATTTTGAGCTGCTGTCATTTTAACTCTGAGAGCTGGTAAAAGCAAGATAACTTTGACTTTTTTTTTATGACAGCCATCTGCTCTGGATACAGTAGACAGAGGAAACGCATTTGGAAAAACAAGCCTGTGCCATTATTTACACATCGGGTAAACTGCCAGCATCACAACATTGCAGCAAACGCTTGTTACTGGCCACTCACTGTCAAAATCTGTATTTCTCTTTTCATATGAAGAGTGTGGTGTCTCTTCTAAATTCACTCCAAAGTTTCCACTGCTGGAAACGGGAATGTTGAGAATTGCCAAAGAAAGATGTCAACTTTTACAACATGGCTGTGCCTCCTTTTAGTTTTCTGTTCATGTCCATTTGGTTGCAAATGAGGTCTGTGCAGCTATGTTTCGGAAAGCGATGCTGTGTTACCATGGGGAATCATTTTGCGTTCCAGGATTTAGAGAAGCATGGAAGAAATTCTCAAATAAGAATCAGGATCACTTAATTTGCAGAGTGCATTTAATGTAGATGAAGCTGTCTTTATTACGCTGGTTTAAAAAAAAAAGCCACATTTGACAGCTCTTGTGGTGAAATACATGTGGCTTGAAATGGCTAAAGGCAACAAGAGCAAAACAACAGAAAATAGAACAACGGTGTGTGTTTTGATTGAAAAATACTGTAAGAACAAAACAGTGTTGCAGATTTCAGTTCATTTCTAAGAACGATGTTGCTTCATATATTGTGTAACTATCTGTTTAGGGGAAAAGAATACAGTATTTATGAGTGTGTTAGTCTTCTCTTTTTTTAATCGACAACCACAGTTCAAAAAATCTGGAGAGCAGATTTCTAGGTCAGTGAATTGCTCTTGTAAGTTGTAGAGAGTCAGAGGAAAAAAACAATTCCTCAGCCATGTGTTGTTGTGTAACCTAGAAAACACATTACTGCGACATGAATATGATACAAAAACATTTTTGATACATGTGTTTGCGACTTCTCTTCTCATGCAGCGTGTGTGTTTTCTTCACAGATCATCCATGAGCCCCCCCCACCACCTGTGGAGGAGAGTTCGGTAAGAGTCGCACCATCACCGCTTGATCTGTTTCTTATGGCTAAAAACAAATCCTCAATGACCATGGAGCACCATTCACTCCTTCTCTGGCATGAAACTGTAATTTCTCTCGTTGAGTTGGCTAATTCATCAAGCGTGCAAAGAGTTAACGCCCTCTAACAACAACAGTGAAATCCTGACTTTTACTGTTTTTCCCTTCGCTGTTGGTTTAAAGAAGATTGTTTGTGTTCAGAAGTATGATTCATGTATTTCCAATTACTTCCTTGGCCGCTCTTTGTTCCTCCTGGATGATCATTTGGAATTTGACATTATTTCACATTAATTTGAACATTGAATTTATGCAAAAAAAAAAAAAAAAGTTTTGTTTTGTTTTGTGTGCCCAAAAACATTTCGATTTTACAGTGCAATAACAGTAAGCACACCACTGCAGATCAGATCATTTATTTGTCCCAATTAAATTAAAAATGATGTTTAAGCTGTAATTTTATTTGAAAACAAACTCCAGTGGCAACCGTGACCTCAAAGATAACTTCCAGTCATCATTATGGTTTTCTATGGAGGATTATTAGTCAGACAGGGTGTATCAAAGAGCTGTAACACCACAAATTGCCTGGTGGGCTTTGTAATTTCCTCTGATCTAACATTCGACGCAGAGGGGGCATTGTAGGCTGGAATTTCTAATGTAGGTCAGCCAGTGCGGAGTCACCTACATGACAACCTGAAACTGGTCATTTCAGTCAATACCTAAATATTAATGTGTTGTCTGAACATTTAGCCAAAACAATAACATTTCTACCTAATTTTCCTGTTGAATTGCACTCATAAAACCCACTTAATTTGGCTCCATTACAGGATGATGAAGACTTTGAAGCCCCTAAAAAGAAATGGCCGACAGTTGATGCTTCTTATTATGGAGGAAGAGGAGTTGGGGGGATCAAAAGGATGGAGGTAAGATATTCTAAATTTCGAGTCATATCAGTGGTGTTGTGTTATTTACTAACTAAAATGGCCCAAAATGAAGTTGCTCACCTATCAGACATGTGGGTGTGAGATTGGAACAGTTCCCTAATCTTTAATTAAATGTGTTTGTGTGACCATGACAGTTGAAATTAAATCACTTTGATTACACCTAACATCGCTTGGAGCATTTACACTCACAGTCATAGATATTAGTTTCTGCCTGGCACGCTGATAAAGCTGTGTCTCTTAATTTTTAGGTTCGCTGGGGTGAAAAAGGCTCCACTGAGGAGGGAGCAAAGCTGGAAAAGGCCAAAAACGCCAAAGTAAAGATGCCAGAGCAGGAGTATGTGTTCGCCCCCACACGAGTTCTCAACAATGGCATGCACAAACCCCCCGGGCCCCGCAAGTGGTACTCACCCATCAAGGTACGAGACCAAACAACCAAGAGGAAATGTGTTCGAAATGAGGAAGGGAATGTGTTTGGTCCACAGATGCTTAATGTTGACAACGAAAAAGACAAATAGACATGAGCAGAGAGTTTCAACTACAACATAAGATAAATAAACTTCATTTTTATTTCATTTATTTGTCTCAAACTAAAATAATAAAAAACAAAACAAAAAAAAAAACAAACAATAAAATCAAGAAGTCAATTACATATGCACCCGTCAATGGTCATTGATCACAGCAATGAATACAATAAATTTAACATAAGTGTACAAATGAATAAACTCATAAACACAGTTTGAGAATGGACGGAAAGAAGCAAAAGCTCATCTAGTCCGGCCCCTTCCTTACTTTCATTACCAAATATATTTCCTTCATTGGTTATTTATCACATTAAATCAGAGAATAAGGAATAACTAGTCATAGCTCTGAATAAGAAATAAAGAAATACTATAATATGTGTACATTATAGGCACAAAGGAACAAATTTAGGGAATAAGAAGGTAAGTGTTTTTGTTGGAAGCATTTTCTAGCTGAAGAAAATATATAATGTACTACTATATAGTATAAAGTGGTAACATTAAAGCAATAGGTCATATAGTACTCAGCTGTGTATTTGTACATACTGTTCAGGTACACCATTATTAAAGCAAAGTATGCT